>CAKALG010029431.1:1329-14572 GCA_916700815.1 Helicolenus hilgendorfi | reverse complement strand
TTGTTCTTTAATACTGGGCCCATGGGTCAAGGCCCAGCCACCAGACTAGTCAGGCCCCTTCCATGGGTCCAATTTGCCTTGGGAGACCCTATCTGGAGCTATTGCCCCCAACAACACAGCTCCCAGGGTCACCAGGACACACAAACCCTTCATCCACGATAAGGTGGCAATTCTCGGTCAGGTGGATTATGAAAATTACATTTACCTTTCTACGTTTTATCAACTCTCCTTTTGACCCCACAAGTCATTGTTGATATACATGTCAGTGCATGCATATATGGAGGAGTATATGTGTATGTGAGTGTCTGTATCTGTGTGTAACTCATTTAAATGTATATTCGTTCAAGTTTCTATTGTGTGTGCCCCTCGCACTCATTTGTGTTTTTCAGAGATAATTCCTCCTTGTGTTCTACAGTGTGTGTCTGATATAGTTTATATTCTGCAGCTACACTGTTAGCAAATCTGTATGTTTTCCATTGCAGCCTATGGGACCGAAAAAGGTAACCTGAGGTCAGTCCAGGACGAGGACATCTGCCAAGTGTTTGAATAATGCAGCGCTACTCTACAGAATAACCACAACAATATATCACCATAAAGCAAATAAATACAACACTACATCCACTCTGTCTTTGAGAGTCTGCTTTCGGATCCAAAGGTGGGTCGTGGCGCTATCACAGTCGGTCCACATACTTGTTCAGGTGAAATTGATATCAAAGGAAATTGCCTATTGGCTTGGTATTTTCAAGTGCTGCAGAGTGAGCTGTAAGCTGAATAAAGAGGGTAAAGAGCTACATTACAAAAGGTCCAATGGTTTTCAAATGGCTTGATCAATCTATCTATCTATCGATCTATCTATCTATCTATCTATTTATCTATCTAAGCAGTCTTGATGGCGTAAACTGCAGCAACACTTTAAAGGAGCATTGGAGCCATGGCCGCGGCGTTTCAGGTCGGGTAGAATCTACCCTTGTATTTGTGTGCCATTTGTTTCATATGTGGCAAGGGGATGTCTAAATGGGCACCAGACGGGATCACACAAAACAAAAACAGACGTTCTGGGTTTCCTTAATCTCTGATGACATATCATGGTCATTTTATGATTTATTACTGTAACATTTAGATTATATACTAGTCCTTTAAAGCTGCAGTGGGTAGAATTGAAGCAAATATTTAAAACAAAAAGTTATTTTTATAAAACAGTCACTATGTCCTGACAGTAGTGCATGAGACAGGTAATCTGAAAAAAAAAACATGTGCCTCTGTGTCCTCTGCAACATTTCACAGACCGAAGGAAAACAACCTGAAGACATTTGAGGAGAGAAATTAGCATAACAGTAATATTGATTTATATTTGATCAACACTGCCTAGTTTGAGTTTGTGAGTGATTGACAGCTGGCTCTGAATGAACAGCCAATAGGAACGCTCTCTTTCTGAAATGACATTCTGCCTGCTGCAGGTTTAAGTTTTGAGAACATAAAGTATTATTGTTAAAACCAACACAATTTTGTCCAGTGGCCAGTTTTATCAAGGTCAAAAAACAACACTCTCAAACACTTTTTTTTTAAAAATGGACTTTCAAAGTGTTCTTTGATGACCCCACTGAAGGCTGTAGGCTGGAACACGTCACTTTAAAAGAACGCTTTTCTCAAAACTCATAACGAGTGCTGTATTTTCTTTTTAATCCTGGAGTGAATGACAGAGTCAACTAGCATTTGTTGAAAGATAAAGGTCTAGTTTATGGTCCATACCTCAGTAGATGTTAGATCCAAGTCTTTATACAACAGTTGCATAATTGAAATCACATAACCTTAAAAGTGTAAGTGATATAAATATTTCATGCAGTGAAAAAGTAACTGTGTGATAATAATAATTTGCTTGCTTTGACATAATCACCACAATTATAAAGTAGAGTATGGATTTAATGAGTGGAGGTATTGTTCCGGCTGTTAAGTTATAGGTTAGTATGGCAAAAACGTACACAGTTTGAGTTGCAATGGCAGAGTGTTGCTTTTCCTGTAGGCTAGAATCTTGTGCTCGTTGACTCAAGGGAAGCGAAGGAAAGTTGGGTTATAGCACGAGATATCCAGGATCCAGCTTCAAAAGTTGACAGCATGTCAAAGCCGCAGTCTGCCCCCAGCAGACCCGCCAAAGCGCTGGTCGCTTGTTTATTCAAAGTTTATTAATGTTGAATGTGTTGTGTGTCCAAATTGCCACAAATTGCACCAAAGCACTCCATTGGGTCCCCAACAATACACCCGCAAAGTGTGAAGTCGATCAAATGAACCGTTCTGGAGATAATGAGAAGGACATACCCACAGACAGACAGAGATGATTTGCTTTATAGTTAGATACAAACTGCTGACCTTGGTGAAGGTGATATTCTGAGAGTGTATGAGCACTGAATATGGTAACAGCACAAGCGGGAAGAATGAGTCTGAAGTATGTCACTAAAGAATACAGGGAGCAGGACAGTAAAAGGACACCCGTTCATCGTCTCAGCCTTGGCACTATAAAGCTCTGGAGTTTTCATTGGGAGGATGGAAAAATGAGGAGACAAAGAGATGGAGGAGAGGGAGGCGATACACTCGACTTTCCCCGAGGCCTAAAAAGACCAAGGCATTACAGGCGAGTGTTTAAGTGACTGTCACAAACTGGGATTGGACACACAACAGTTGGGACTTTTCAGGCTGAATTAGACACTAATTGCTATCCTGAGCCCTCTACACTTCTGACTTTGCTACTAATGTCATTTGCCACGGAAAACAGAATCCCCTGCAGCCTAACGTTCATTAACAGTTGACCAACAACAAATTAATATTTACCCAGTGGCTAATTTCCTCATTAGCGATCAAATTAATAAAGCTTATTTTTGTCCACAATCAGTTGAAAGTTGGTGCAAGTGCTGCAGGAATTGACCTTTACCAAAAGCGCAATGATTGCTACCTTGAACTTGCCGTGGCTGCCGTTTAAACCTAATTCACGGGTCGTAACTTTACATCATGTCATTACACCCATATTGTATACCAAACGCCCTTGACCATAAACAGCCCAGGCTAGCTTTCTGTCCTATTCTAGCAATATTTCAGATCCCACTTCGACCCTACAGGTATATTCCCTGGAAGGACAATGGGGTTTTCATTTAGCATATTTCTACCATATGTGCAGACGTTGGCCTGGGATGAGGTGCTATGTGCAGCCACATGAGACACATTTATGGCCAGGCGGACGGAAGCATGGGTGATGGATAAAGATATCACAGCGCTCTGGGGTTTGGATATCAATAGCGGCCCAGGTATCTCTCCGGTGTTTTCATTAAAGTGATGGAGAAAAGGGGTAATATGCAAAGCCAGGGCTCCTCTTTGGGAATGACAACCTCAATCTATCACTGCCTCCTTTACCCAGATCCGATATACAAACAACGGAGACGAAAAGGAGTGGAAAAGAGGGAGAGCGGTGGGGCATTTTCCATCTCATTCCCCCTCTCTGCCAACTGATTACAGGGCACGAGGGTATCAATCTTTGACAAGTCATTCTCGTCGGATGCTCATGGAGTTGATGGCTTTTTTAGGGGGTTCATTTTGAAATGAAAATGACTATGAGATTGACATGAGGGGTGAGGAAAAGCAATGTGAGGAGAGCAAAGGGGAAAGTCGGGTGTTGGCGGGTAAAGAGCTTGAGTATAGGAGAGGACACAATACGGTCAAGGCTTCAACTGCAGATCTGCAGTTTAAGTGTGTTTACCTGGACTAAAAGACCACAATATTGCATTTATTGAGAGAAAAAAGGGGCCGGGGGGGAGATGGAGCTGAACATACTGGAGTTATAATTGAGCTCTTCTTCATTAGGTATACAGAATGTGAACAAACAATGAAGAGAGTGGTTGTGTTTGCACAGGGCAGATGCATTGTAAATGGCTTTTTGCTAATAGGCTGATACATGGCGTTCTTGCATTCATTAGTAGGCAGAAGTTAAGGCACAGGTCACTGTTGGCCTTTGCTTCTGCCGGAACAGATGTTAGTGTAGAGAGGTTGCCTGTCAGATGGAGTGCTGATCAAATGGCAGACGGATATTTGCCGGTTAAATAAGGAGAGCTGTACGGTGTATGACACATTAAGCTGAATTTAGTTTATTTGAGAGAAGGGACAGAGCAAATTAATAAATACACATGGTCAAAATAAAGGCTGTTTTTCATCTGTAGTCCACAGCCAAGGTGTTACAAAAGGCCTCCTAATATACGTCAAGGCAAAAAAAAAAAGGGTATGCAGTTTAAAGGTGAAGTAGGCGAGATTGGAGGAAATATGATTAAAAAAAGTAATTTCTATAAAACGGTAGCTATATCGTGACAGTAGTACATGAAACAGGTAACTTGAAAAAATGTATGTGCCTCTGTGTGCTCCATTGCTCCTAACAGCATCTGCAAGATTTCACAGACCGGAAGAAAACAAGCAATAAGAGCTGATCTGAGGTCTGCTATCCATTTTCTGTCTATGAGAGCCGGCTGTCAATCACTCATGAACTCCGACCAAATGGTCAAACTAGGCGCTGATCAAACATGAATCAATATTATGTTATATTAATGCCTATTTCTCTCCTCAAATGTTTTCAGAAACATCTTGTAGTGCACTGTTTAGCTGTAAAATGAGAAAGTTTGTGACGCTGCTGCCATTGGAAATCTGGTGAAAGAATGCCAAGTTTCGGTCACATGACTGGAGCACAGCCAATAGGAACGCTCTCTCTCTGAAATTACCTGTGATTGGTCAAAGTCTCCCGTCACGGGCTAGATTTTCTAAAGCCTGAAAACATAGCTCTGACGAGGTGCAGAAGTCTAGTTATCTCTCAGAACACTTGAACTACAGTATGCTGAAAGGTTATTATGGGATTTTTGCCCGATGGTGCCAAAAATATACTGCCTGGTGCCACTTTAAAGGTTGAAAAAGGACACACAGTTGTTAGGAGCAGTAGTGACATATACAGTAGAACAAGGTTGCAAACAAGCAGGACATATACATAGCAGCAGCTGGGCTGGACTTTGCCATCTGGCAGACCGGCCACTTTTCCGGTGGGCCGACGTGCCTTTGGACCGACACAACTGTCTTTTTTTGTCTGACCGGTCCAAATTGACACTGGGCTGGTGATGATGATCAGTCTGTATCAGTCAGTAATAATATTGCATACTGTAAAGCTTTTGTCATAATGTATCCCGTGTGTGAGCAAGACTATTTTTTAATTCTATAAGTTAGCTGTTGTTTTCTTTTGCATATATAATTACTGATAACTACAAATATAGTATAAATTCAAACAAACAAATTTCTCAGTTATTCAATTATTGGAATTCTCATGCATGTTGTTGGAATGTATCGATTTCCAAAATGGCAATATTTTACACATCCACATTACACAGCTTACACATACAGTACTAATTAGCACAAATGTACATATTAAAAGATGGATACTAAATAATCAACTTAACCAGCCCTATCAGCGGTGAAGCTGGTGGGTAAAATGTTTTCATGAGCAACAGATTCATTCTCTTAAACATTATAAAACTGTCCCCACCTACCTGCAGCTCAGTGAACACAGAGAGAAGAAAACACTGGACTCATAATGTGTCTCTCTCTGTATATATGCAGCCTATATATACTGTATAGGCTTGGTGTTTAGCACTGTTGCCCGTGTGGAGTCTTCATGTTCTCCTCGTGTCCGCATGGGTTTCCTCCGGGTGCTCAGTTTTCATCCCGCATTCCGAAAATACATGCAAATTAGGTTGATAGGTGACTTTAATTAGTATGAAATGATTAAATGCTCTTATTTACATCATGTGTGGTCTCCCATTCATCCTCTCTTAACATCTGTTGTCCCGTCTCCCCCCCGTGAGACTGCAGTCATAATGAACAGCAAACAAAAGCAGCAGATCACATTTACAGAGCAGGATTTCACTGCTTCACTGCCAAATGAATAACGGATTGTCAAAGTTTGATTGCCTAATTTGTGTTGTTGATGACACCCTTTCTGTTTCTCACCTGATGAAGACTCAATCCTACACAATGACATAAACATAAAAGAGCATTTATTTTCCTGATTTGAGACTGAAGAGCACATGCTTTTGTGTCCTCTGTTGATGTCTGTCGTGTGTTTTCCTGTTCATAAGAAACAAACAGACAAAATACATTATTCCTCAAGTAGCATCTAATAATAATAACAATTATTCTATTGTATAAAATTTAAATACAGCACTTTTCTTAGCAAGGTTACAAAGGGCTTTTACAGAAGAAAAAAAAAATAACAGCAGGTGATAAAACCAACACGGGGATCATAACACCATGTGGATGGTTTGGGTTCTATTTGTCCAGGTTTTGCAGTCTGATTAACACAAGATTGGTTGTGGTGTTCTTTCCTTTAGAGCCACACACACAAGGACAAACTCATCATTTTAGTTAGTGCAGTATGACCCGCTGTAACTCGCTGAATTTAATTTCCCCACCTGATGATGCAGGATGAGAGTCTACCAAAACTGTCTGATTGTTTTAGGCTAACGTGTAATGTGCCAATTTTCATCCAGTCTGGGTTTTTTTTTTGCGTTAAAATATTAAATAGAGCCCCTTCTGAATCGGATGTGCTACTTTCAAAAAGAAGTGCTCAATCTACATCTGTATTCATCAAAAGAAGAGGGCACTGTAGAGAGAGATCAGAGAGAGTGAAAGAAGGAAGGAAATTAATGTGCAGAATAAAGCGGAGAGAAAAGATGAAGAAAGGTTTAGTGAGATTTCACGAGGATAACGAGACGGAGTAATGGTTAGAAATTCAACAGGGCAGGATGGAGGGTTTGAGTAAAGCAACGATTTAGCTCATCACCTTTGAGCGATGAGGACATGGAGGCTCTTGCTACATACACATTCACTTAACACGGCAGTCTATTTAAACACCACATACAATTGTTGTTGTTAGCTGCTATTCACTAGCCAGTGGAAGCCACTGGCAAATATGAATAGAAAAAGTTATTTTTATAAATCGGTCACTATATCGTAGTAGTGCATGAGACAGGTAATCTGAAAATAATCATGTTCCTCTGTGTCCTCTGGTGTCCTCCGGTGCTCCTAATGGCATCTGCAGGATCTTACAGACCGGAGGAAAACAAGCAGTAAGAGCTGATCTGGAGTCTGCCATCCAAACGGTGAAACTATGCAGCGCTGATCAAATATGAATCCATATTTGGTTACTATAATGCCTATTTATCGCCTCAAAGGTTTTCAGAAACATCTGGTAGTGTACTGTTTAGCTGTAAAATGAGAAAGTTTGTGACCCGGCAGCCATGTTGAGATCAATTGAGGAAATACCAAGCACCTCCCACCAGCCAGAGCACAGCCAATAGGAACGCTCATCAATAGGAACGCTCTCTCTGAAATGACCTGTGATTGGCCAAAGTCTCCCATCACAGGCTAGATTTTCTAAATCCTGAAAACCGAGCCCTTTAATTACACTTGAATTACAAGATGCTGACATTTAAAGCCATGTTGTTACCGTGAAACAGTCGCGGTTATGTTTAGGCAACAAAACCACTTAGTTAGGTTTAGGAAAATCATCATGTCATGGATTAAAATAAGTACATAAACTAAGTAAAGTATTTACGCAAACAACTTAATGTGAGTACAGAAAACATGTCACTAACGTAACTTCAAATAACTCGACAACATTTTGGGACACAAACACTTGTCTCCTGGTGGAAAGTCCTGCTCTAACCCTGTGTTCCTGTTAATTTTACAGTTCTCTTGTTATACACTAAATATGTGTCAAAAATCATGTTGGAGTTTAGTGTTTTTGTATCGACTCTTTTCTCTCCCTCTGTTTCATTGAAAGCGCCTTCGTGATGTTTGCTGTGGGATTTTTGTTCCAAACTTTAAATAAGGCCAGACATTTCCCATGACCCCTTGTGTATTGTTACTGTGCCATGCTATTAGGTTTGAAATTAGAAAAATGCAGTGTGACATAGACAATATGCTCCAATTTGATGCTGATGTTATATTAATAGAGCTGTAAAAAGCAGCAATGTGGTTACTTGGATGGAAACAACCCAGCGTGTGTTCTGACCCAGCAGTGTGGTAATTGGCTTGTTTTTTAACCCAGCACTTTGTATGTGTGTGAGTGCTATTAAGTGGCAAGCAGCCACTACTGCATTACAAGCTGAATATGTACCATAATGTTTTCCGACCTCAATCAGCATTTCTATGGCAGGCCAGACATTATAACATGTGTTTCATCGTGCTGAACAACGGTGCTTCTCTTACACTGATGGATTTGTGCCAGTGTGAGGTGGCTCTCTGATTGGGTAGCAGAGAACCATTATGCCAAGGTCACTTGCCTTTATAGAAAACTATGATGAGGATGTTTGACTAAAATGTGGAAACACAGAAATATGAAATGAAGGGACAAATACTTTCAGATGTAATAATGTTCGCGAGAAATCAATCATTCCGCCGTGCTATTTTGTTTTTGTGAAAGCCTGACTAATAGTCAAAAATACAGCCTTTTTGTGGCCCAGTTATGGTCCTGCGTTGGCGTATTTTATATGAATTATATTATTCTCCTTACCTATAATTTAATGCGTTTCAGAGTGAGGCCAAAGAAATCAAGATTGCATCCAATTTACTGGCAATTCACAACACTAACTCCCCCAAATTATTTTAGTACACCATCTTTTGAGAGGAGGAGGCATGAAGACCTTTCACAGAGTCGTGCTATCCGGGCTGACTGCTATAATTGCTGCAAAAACAGCAGTGTCACTGCCACAATCAGGCGAACCAAAGGCTGAGTTTTCTCCTAGAATCCCAAATGAGATGATGACATTTTATTGTTCTTTATATTGTCATTGAAATATTGAATCTGTTTTTTTTCTTCACTTGTGTATTGTGTTATTTTGTATTGCTTTGTTTGTTTGTGACAGACTTCATTTAAATATGTTTAAGACAGACACTCAAGAAAACAGACAGAGAAACAAATCAACGGTGCTGTTGTAAAAGTGCTATGCCCGCAGCTGCTCCGAGTCGGCTACCAGTGCCGTCCTGCCCTTCACCTCCACCGTACAACACAGCGACAGTAGCTTTGAAGGCCTTTCTTACAACACACTCGCACATAAAGACCAAATGTCACAACGTCAACCTTTTTTCCCAGAACAGAGAAAACCTTCAAATCTAATACCACAACACTCATATGACAATATTATTTACCCTCCCTCAGGTGGTTTTGTTTGCTTGGTTTGTTGATTTTAGTGAGTTTTAGGAATTAGAGTACATCCGTGACTTTGAAAAAGGGTAAATTTAATTAGACGTTGTCTAGAAATCTGTCAGATGACAGCCAGGGGCCAGTAATGGGATTTAACCATGCACCAATAATCACCTGATAAGCCTGGCTAGAAATAAGCCTTGGAGGCACAGAATTACTGCTGATGCATGGTTCATTGCAGAGTATTCTGGACTGTACTAATAAGCCTGCAGAGAATGATCAGTTCCATGAATAAGCCAATTAGTTCGGCAGGTACCTGGCTGAGGCTTCCCTCTCAAGGAATGTCCAACAGACAGTGGCGCCATCGTGGATTGTTGCGTCATCTGACGTCCAAACCAAAGGTTAGGGTACAGTAGCGGGCAGACATGCAGATTCAGGGAGTGAATGTGACAGTTGATGAAACAGGACAGAGAAGTTGGCACATGTCATTGTTTGGGTTTACGTACCAGTGTTTATTTCTGCAGCGATTTAAGATAAAGTCTTAGTCTTAAATCGACAATGCTTATTAGTTTTATCCTTCATAGTTTTAGTCCAGCTTTAGTAGACAAAAAGACTTTAGATTAGAGTCAAAATGTTTTTTTCTCTTAATTTTGTCAGCTATTTTTTTCTTATCATGATGAAAAACATAGGGTGAATGATTAAGAGTGCAGCTTTGCAGTTAGTTTGAGTCCTCCTGACTGCGCTCATTAATGATTGCGTGGTTCAGTCGCACCCAGCGGTCCGTTATGAGAGCCAATCAACCCACTTAACATGTAAAGATATGTGTAACTCAACCACCCGAATCCGACCCAAACCACAAACCAACAACTTTATGCAGTATAGTTGCACAATTGTCAGGACTGAGACAAGGACAGAGACAGATAGAGCGCCGCTGCAGTGCATTCGGTGTGTGTGTGTGTTTGAGACAGAGAGAGGGGAAGGGAAGGTGGACGGTGACAAAAATACAAAGATACTTAGGTAAAGTTTTTATTTTTTAAAATACAATTTAGTCTCGTCTTTTTTCGTCAACGATATTTCATGTTTGACATCGTCACCGTGTGTTTAATGACGTCGGTGCCGTTTCGTCATCGTCTCGTCTTAGTCACACTTCCATATCATACTGTCTTCTGCTAATTCAGTTTGAGTTAGCAAAAATTAAACACTGATTAGGCTGTCAATTAACCATAACATATCTGAAGTATGAACAGAAGCGTAGAGCTAAACTCCCAACGAAAGAGATCCAGAAAATACAAAAGTATGGAAAGGTAAATGAGCAGCACGGCGGTGCAGTGGTTAGCACTGTCGCCTCACAGCTAGAGGGGTCCGGGTTCTGTGTGGAGTTTGCAGGTTCTCCCCATGTTAGCATGGGTTTGCTCCGGGTGCTCCGGCTTCCTCCCACAGTCCCAAGATAATGGCTGTTTTTGGTTCATTGTTGACTCTAAATGCCCCGTAGGTGTGAAAGTGAGTGTGAATGGGTTGTCTGTCTCTATGTGTCAGCTCTGTGATAGTCTGGCGAGGGTGTACCCCGCCTTCACCCAATGTCAGCTGGGATCGGCTCCAGTTCCCGCTACCCTGAGTAGGATAAGCGGTTGCAGATAATGGAAGGATCGGACGTAAAGGTAAGCAGCGACGAGACTTTTAAAAACAGGGCTAGTACAGCCAACCGTTTGTTGAGCCAATCGCTTTAGCACAAGACACAGCTTTGGTTGCGGGGGGAGGGAGACTGTCCCAGGTTGGCCCTAATACCAAGCTAACACTAACAGTGCAGGTTGGCACAGTTATCCCCTGCTTTGAGGCTAAAGAGGACATGCTGATGTCCATGGCTTGGCACAGCTCGGCACGATTATAGTATGTTAAACACTTAAAAGATGGGGCAGTGCTGTAGGCCACACGTCTACAGTCTGTTGGTTTATTTTGACCACAATGTTTCCTTAACCATAACCAAGTCATTTTTGTGCATAAACCAAACCAAACCATAGATAAAATGGACAAACGAATGATTTCCGCAACAGTCACATATAATGTTTTGGCACTCATGTCAGAAAATGGTCACATATAATGCATTTTGTAGCATGAACTACTTTATCTGGCTGACCTTTTGAGCAACTCTGGAATACCAAAGTGATAAGGAATCTAAAAAAGTTTTGTTTCACTTGACGTCCTCTCTCTCTGTATGAATTCAGCGTCAAAGTGATGCGTCTCCTGCATGACTTATTGTACTGTATCGCCCAACAAACTGTGCAGCGAGGCGATGAGTCACAGACCACTGAGTGCTCACGGGTTCACCCCCACGAGGCTACATATGTTAAGAGAATGTGAGACTGAGATTATGAACGATTCCTGTAGGGAGAGAGAGAGAGACAGAGAGCGAGAGAGAGAGGATTCTTAGATGCATATCATTTGATATGGTCTAACTGTTGTCAGCGATGTGGCTGCAGATCTTTTGCCAATGTAACTCAAATGGCTATTATTTGTTGTTGTTCCTCTCTCCTTCCATCCCAACTCTCTGCTGCCCTCACCCCCGTACTCTCTCTCTGACGTTCTGTTATGATTGGACCTGACAAGCAGTGGGAGTGTTTGCCATTTTGGCAGGCAGAGTTTCGGAGGCTGGAGTTATCTGCCGGGGGACGACAAACGTTTATCTGACTCCACGGACTGACCCCCTGTTTCCTCTCCGGCCCTCTGACGCTGGGACGGCACTTCCTCAGCCAGCCTTATCAGTTCGAACCACAACATTGGAACAGACCCACCGACCATGTAAGATCTTGCAAAATACTATTGTTGTCGCCAAAGTATGTAAGGCTCGAGTGAGGTTGGTGTGGGAGCTAAACGCTATATCATGCTACCTCCTGATTGGGTGAGTGGGTGGTGAGAGCTGTCTCAGGTTACCGAGGCGGAACCTCGACAGGTAGGCCAACAGAGAAAGCCATCAGAGGACAGGTAAAATAGATCAGGTGTTTCTCTGTGAGAAACTTGGATCCACTTGGGTAACACAGACCCAAGATCTGCAACAATGAAATAGGACCATAACCAATTAGACAACATTATTAGGACCTAGTACACGTCTACAAAATATTACAAAATATTTCTATTATTATTACATACACATGGCCTTCTATCTAGTTGTTTTTACTCATAATGTGTTATTTTAAAATAAAATAAATATTAGAGGAGTTCTGTTAGCATCCATCCATCCAATATCTGTAACCGCTTATCCTATTCAGGGTCGCGCGGGGGGCAGGAGGCGGTTGACACATAGAGACAGACAACCATTCACGCTCATATTCGCACCTACAGGCAATTAAGAGTCAACAATGAACTGAACCTGCATGTCTTTAGACCGTGGGAGGAAACCTGAAAACCCGGAGAAAACCCACGCTAACACGGGGAGAACATCTCCACGCAGAAGGGCCCCAAGCCGGGTTTGAACCTGCGACCCTCTTGCTGTGAGGCGGTAGTGATAACTACTTCACCACCGTGCAGCCCCAGTTCTTTTAGCAATTTAGCCTTAATTTAACAGCCAATTTAAAGCATATAATGTACTATGTATACTGTATATCCTCTCATCAGATTTGTCATGTAGGTCATGACTCTGCTCATCCGGGTGCCAAGTTTGAGTGACTTCATTTAGAGGCGTCTCAATGTGGTACACATGCTTGTTATCCTCAGGTGATTAGTTTCACTGTGACAAATGCCTTCCTTGATCCTCTTCACTCCACAACAAGAGTCATTGCACTTAATGAGCACATTTGCATCATTAGCTAGCTAACTAGCCACCGAGCTAATTCATCAAAGCAAACCGATGTCAGTGTTAACGTGGGAGTACAGGCTACAGTGTGTCATACCTAGTTTTAAAATGAGATACAATAGCAGCTGTTGAACAGAGAGGAACACGTTTTGGTCAGATGATCTTGAGTTATCCCTGTCGGCAGTACAGTGAAGCCATGTTTGTCCATTTAGAAACACAATTAGCACAAATGTTAAGTA
>CAKALG010029429.1:0-10534 GCA_916700815.1 Helicolenus hilgendorfi | reverse complement strand
CATGTACCAAAAATAACTTTCTTTCATTTCTTTATGTAATAAAGAAATGAAAGTGTCTTTCTGTGTCTTTCTGTGTCTTTCTGTGGCTCTGTCCAACCAACTATTGAACCTAATATTTCAAATTGTGAGTAGTTTTTTTGAATACTCAATACACCTGCACCTCGTCCCCTTAAATATATATATATATCACTGGTATTATTTAATATGGGAGTGGTTATATTACTTATATTATATATTACCATTGTATTTTAGCTCAGTCTTTGTCTGTGCTGCTGTAACATGTGTATTCCACCAGAAAAAAAAGTTAAACTTAACTATGTATAACTTTGGTATTGTACGCTGTGAACAAATTGGAGCTTCTCTGTAGAAATGGTGAAGGGTTTTCTGTGTTTTCTTGTAGGTGGACAACCAGAGCTGGCTCAACTGTCTTCCCAAACACAGCTGCAGCATAATGATGACCCTCCTAAATGTTTTCAAAGACTGGATTGTGAACAGTATTGTGAGACATTAATGGAGACTAGTTGTATCTCAGTAAAGATGATCGTAATCAGCACAAATGATCCACCTCCTTGCCCAGATTATGTCACCAACAAGACAGCAGGATGCCATTAGTTAGACCTCTTCCTTGTTTATGTCGGTGTATTTGATGGAAAATAGGAAATTCTGGCACCCAAGGGAGTTTATCAGATGTGGTTTCTTTGCCCACTCTGATGTTTTGTCAAACACATACACGGTATATAATAAGCCAGTCAGTCATTTCAGTCATCACTACAGTTCCAGCTTCGAGCTTTCAATCAGCCAGTCATGTGTGCAAAGAGTAATTAGTCTCCGCGATGTTCCATGTGGACAGGAAGAATTAAAGCTGATGACATTTCCCTCCTGCTCCAATTGGATATTTCCCCCCCAGTAATAGCTCATTACAAAATCCTGGTTGAGAAGACTGACTGAACAATCTTTCTTCTCAACTCAACATTTAGAGCTGAATGAGTCTCTGCAGTCACTGTGACGGGGATTAACGGTCGAAAGCCGCACCTAACACACACACACACACACACACACACACACACACACACACACACACACACACCTAACCAAAGTTCCTCAGTGAAAGTCACCGCTGAAGATCCACCGTGTGCATTTTAGCATATAACATGTTAGCCAGACCCAGGATGCACCTGTTGGGTGCGTTTGATTTGGACCAGCGTGCTGGCCGGATAGCCCATTAAACCGGTGATTAATTAAGATTCAAGATTCAATAATGTATTACCATATCAATAACACTGATTATAATAATTTGTCTTGGTGTGTGCATGGGTAGACAAAAACAATACAACAAATACACATTCAGCAATACAATACAAATACACATCAGCATCATCAGCATAAACACGGTAGGTAAGATAGACGCAACCTTTTCTTTACCTATGCCGAGGTACCATAATGTTAACCTTAAAGGGACTGTTTGTAAGAATCAGAAATTGGTTGTAACAGAGAACCTGTGGCCGTTAGGTCACAGGTTCTCTGTTAGGGATTTAGTGAGGAGAGTCTGTTATATTACTGCAGTAGCCATAGCAATGTTAACTATAGTAACTGTACACAACAAAGATGGCAACAGCTGTATCCTCAAAATGTGACATAAAACTTAAAAAATGCATGACATAAACTCAGACTAATGAAACATATATGCATGTCTATTGCATCAAAATCATGTCTCATCCATTAAATATCAAGATCTGATTTGTAGTGTCTTGCGTTCATGACTCTATATAATCACTTTTGAAATTGTTGCCACCTTCACCGTTCTCTTTCATTTTATCACTCTGTCCTTCACTTCTTCTTCTTGGCTTAAATCGCTGCTTTTCTTGGATTACCAGAAAGATTAAAGACAAGCTCCAGAGGTGATTATTATTTTTCCTCCCACACTGTTGTGTTCAAATACCTCACGTAACCATGAAGGAGTGAATGTTGAGATAAAGGCAGTTATTGCAACATGTGGTGCGTCAATTGATTGACAGATGGGATTGGACGTTATTATTGGCTCTTGGCCTTTTTCCACAAAAAAGCAAAGTCCTTTTTCCAGTCATACTCAGAGTATTGAGGTAGTAGTGATGTTGAAGTGGTGAAAGCCCAGGCTATCATCTGAATCAGAGGCAGATCCGGGCAGGGGGGCTCCTCCACTCCGTCTCCACTCATGCTCTCAAAGTCCATTTTGGTGCATTTTTGAACTGGTGGAGTGTCCTGAGAGGAAATGAACTGCGGACTTCAGCACACTTTAAACCACATCTCACATCTGATTTCTTATTGGCATTTTCAAATTGCTTATGAAGAGTTTGTGATCATGAGTAACAATTCTGCTAACTAACAATATTATATATAACTAACTACAAATATCTTGTAAATGTCTGAATTTAATAAAAGGTAATCATACATCCGAAGCTGTATGTATTTTGGGAGGATAACAAAGCATAAATTGTTTTGCTCGATACACGCACACCATATATCAGCGTACCCTTGTACCCTGTTTGATGTATGTAGAGGTCTGGACCATGCAGCCTATTCTGAGGCAACCTAACTTGAACTTCCCTGCAGTAGTATCAGCATGCATTACTGTCTGTTGGATGACTGTTTTGCCACTGAGAGGCACCACATTTGAAAGTCTTAAAGTGGCTTTAAGATTAAGATAAAATCAATGGGTCTCATGTAAGAACATTTTCGTATTCGTATCCTAAACTTCATTCCTTTTTTTCTTTGAGTCTTTCTTGTACACGTGTTCAAGTTGGATTCACCAAAACTCTCTGGGCTGCACAAACTTGTCGTAAGTAGCTTCAGCCTGATGAATGCCACCTGTTCATGACGAGGTGTGCGTTCGTGAGATTTGATCATTAGCATAACGTAACGTAGTGTGACGTAAGGCTACCTGTTCCGCTCCGTGTGTGGAAGTTTCATTCAGAAAAATGTTACCAAAGAATATAAAGAATTACTCGCTGCAGGGCTTCAAGTCCTGCTGTGGGAAATCAGCAGACATAAAGATTAATTTAGCAGTCTCAGTTGTGTATTAGAAGACCCGTAAACCGTCACATCTGTTTGATGAGTGTCTCATGCCTAATATAAACTTTTGCTTTATTAGTTTGTCATTATGCTTTACATTTAGGATCATGCTGAGAGCTGTTGGTCCTGGTGTTTTCAAAGCACTAGTTGATACAGTGTTAAGCTTACTAGCCGAACTAAGTATTAGTATTGTGGTGTCTACTACAGTATCCTATTCCATGGGGGGGGTAGATACAGCATTTGTCATTTCTCACGACACCACTTCGTAGTTAATGTTTTGTCAATCAGATCTATATTTGTTTAATTGAAATGTTAAAATGAAATCTGAAACAAAATCTTGCAAAGCCTGCTCTTTAGACAGGAAACATTACTGGTTCGTAGTTTAATGTCTAACAGCAGAATAAAGTGAGTCAGTATTTGAGTGCTGCTCTCCAGCAGTGAGGAATGATATTTTGATAACAGCAGGAATTAACCTCATTAATTTGCACATTTGGGAGTCAGGTTGACACTTGCTGATTAGTTAAAGAGAAATCATCAATATTTCATTATAGAGCATTGATTAAAATGAGTGCATGTGTGGAACAATGACCTTTGAGCTTGCGGTGTAGATGTGTATTTTTGCTGTATTTGCTATATGACCTCATACTGCACAGTGCTGGAGGTGATGAGCGCCATGGTTAGAAAAATAAGAGCTTATCCTGTAGTTGTGATAATTTACTATCTGCTATATGAGATTATTTGTTTTCACTATGATATAATATAAAGGTGGAGATGTGTTGGCCATGGTACCACAGTAGAGGAATGATATGAATCACATCAATCTTTGTGGAGGTAATTGGCTGAGCTGTAAATGTGAGTACTTTAGCTAACTTACTTGTGAAGCAGTGTTGAATTGACTTTTTGAACTTACAGTCTATTTCTCTGCCTGTACTCAAAGAGACAAAAGGCACTTGAAAACAAATGAATAGAAAGCTCAGTCGGATCCCCCCCGAGTGCCTGGCTTTTCTTAGAACGCACCAAATGACAAATGACCCAGGTACTGTACGCGCTGAGTGCAAAACTAAAATAGTGCATCTCACACAATGGTGTGTGAAAAGGTGTCAAGTCAAGGAGTCCTCCCGCAGAAAAGTGGTGGTTTTAAAAGCAACACAATGACATGTTAATGTTAACGCTGAGCTACTCTTGTATTGCACACTGTCACATAGTTGTCTTTGAGTTTCCCCCTGCTAAATCTGGATGCAAGGTGCTTCTCAGCAGTTATTCTGGTGAGTACAACGTTATCATAACTGATAGCAACAATGGTGATTAACAACCAAGTTGGTGATCAGTGGAATAGAAAGAAACCGGAGTCTGAATGTGCATAATATAAGCAAAATGACATATTATATTGGGCTCCTCCCCTAAGTAAATTTGAAGGTTTTTGACTTAAAACTATGCAATTTTAAATAATTTTGGACCATTATTCTTACTTATTAAATTATTATTTTTATTATTTATCACAGCCTCCGTCTGAACACTCTTCTAGAAATATTTGCCTGTAAAATAATATTCTATAGCCTAAATCAACAGAGCAGATTCAGAAAACTTTTATATAATGTTTCATTAATTAGATTTGTTGACAAATAAAAAAAGTGATGACGAATAGTTCATGTTAATTTATAAATTACAGCAAATTACACCCTGGTTCTCCACATAGTTTTTTATGTTCATACTGCTTTTGAGGTGCGGCGCAAATACGCTGGTGCTGCGCCATTATGAGTCACAAATATGAATCTCCTAGAGAACCTGATATGGAGAGGGCAGAAAAGAGCTTGGGAGAAGTTCCGGTACGCAAGAAAAAAAGTCACGGTACGCCAAGGAGAGAAATGAAGAAGTGCCGGTACTGTACTACCGGTACTGTAAGTACCTGCCCACTTTGAGCACCGCTCACCAGAGAGATCCTTCTTTTTATTTGATTTCCCACTGCTTTCTACATCGCTTTTTAGTCCATTCAGTGCCAATTCCTAAATGGAAATATCATAAAGAAAATATCCACAGCATCAAGTAACTCTTTCGGACACATTACATATAAAACACGGGGTTGTGTTTGGCCACTTGGGGGCAGCAGAAGCAAGTTGTGAGCACAACATTGACATAGTGTATCATCACCTTTTGAGTCATCTTTTTATATATGCTAAACTTGTTAGCAAACAGTTGTTTATATACAGATCCATACACAAGTATTAATTTGGAGTCGTGTTTGTGGCAACCTGATGAATGCAAGTCCAATATCCACTCTCTTTTAGCTCTGTTTTTGATGTTCTTTTTGGTTCTTCAGCTGATAAATGCTTCACTATGTTCACCGGCAAGTCGCTAACTGTGTCTGTGTCTGGTGCTGAGCATGTAGTGTACATGTTTTTTTTTCGCTGACAACAGCTGCCTGGTTGTGGCTGAAAACGACACTATGAGAGCGATGAGAGTGAACCAAAACAGTTAAGTCGTGGGCCGGACAGATAAACAAGCTGAAACTCACTATAAAGCTCTGTGAATATGAGGGGAGCTGCAGATTCAGGTGATAATTCTCTGTAGTTTCATCACAACGACCCCTTACACATTGCCGCATTGTTTTCACATATAACAATGCATTATTTATGAAATGTCTCTATGACATATGTGTAGTTATTTTATCGCTATGCCAAAATTCCAAGGACATTTTTGTCCCTACAGTCCAGGTGATCTTCCTTTGTTGCATTTTGTCAGCTTTTGCTATTGCATTGTCTTTATGTGTACTGCTTGTTTAAACAGTCTAAAACAAAGCCAAAGCGTTCTTGCGATCACAACACAGCAGGAGATCAAATCAGATCAGTATTTTCTTTAAATCTGGTCTTTGAAATGAAGTCTCTGATCGACCTGTAGAATTTCAAATAGACTGATAACAATGTCGTGACCTTGCAGTTTAACATCACACGGAGCACACAGAGCAGCAGCTGTCCGGGGGGCAACGGAGCACTGTTTTTTCATTATGGGTTCATGTCAGATAGTTTTCTTGCTGCCCTCGTACCATGCCTCCTCCTTCTTGGTTCATGTCATCTCTCCCCACAGGAGCACTCCAGACAAGTACATGCGCTGCCACAAAGGTACCACTCTGTTTTTCCTGATTTCTCTGCAGTACGGCCTCCCTCGAGTCCCGCTGTCAATCAAGCTGACAATCACATTGGAAAGTAACAAGAGAGTAAAGATGTCTCTCGCTGAACAGGAACAATCTATGTTTACCAGCCAAAAACAAGGCTGGACATCTTACAAGCAGTGCAACTTTGGCTTTTTTTTTGCAAAGTTGGCAATATCCTGAATGTTTGTTTGGACTAGTTTTATCACATCAGAGGTTGCCCAAGACAAGGACGCACAAACCCGAATAGGCAGCCAAAAATTGTGAAAACTGTGATTTGACCCAAGAAGGAAAACAGTGTTCAGCAACAGTTTTGTACCAATGTTAACATTCGTACAATTCAAGGAATAGTTCGACATTTCGGGAAATATGCTTGTTCAATTTCTTGCAGAGAGTTAGATGAGAGCTAGTAGCCAGTTAGCTTAGCTAAGCACAAAGACTGGAAACAGGGGAAAACAGCTAGCCTGGCTCTATCCAAGGTAATAAAATGCAACCAGAACATCTGTCTTGTTTGTTTAATCCGTACAATGACCGAAGTGTAAAAATGTACGGTTTTACAAGCTTTTCTCGGCTGTGCTCGGTAACTTCCTGTAGTCTTGATGTCACCTTGATGTTGGCACATAATCCCCTGTGAACCCATGATGGATGTTGTTACCTTTGGACAGAGCTAGGTCTCTTTCCCTGTTTACAGTCTTTGTACTAAGCCAAGCTAACCGGCTGCTAACGGTAGCTTCCATATTTACCTTACAGACATGACACTGGTATTGATCTTCTCATCTAACTCTCAACAAAAAAATCCAATGAGCATAGGCTACTTTCCAAAACGTCAAACAGTTTGCATACTTTTCAACATTGGGATTTGAAAATGAGGGGAATTTTCCGGCGCCCGCCCCGTACCGTCCCACCATCCCTGTCCACTTGTGCTTGGCAGATTTGTCATGCTGGCTCGCATCACTTTTCCCTCCACGTGACACACTGAAATCTGTGTGGCACGATTTACAAAAAGCATGACTTAGGGTTGACCGGTATGAGTTTGGTGAGGCTGACATCACAATTCAAGGGCTCATATAATACCCCCACACATTGTTCTGTGTTTGTATTGACCAGTAGAGTTTGTTGTCGTAGTTATTTGTGCCATAATCCAATGTATGTATTCATAGCCAGCCCCAGATGTCAAGAGAATGATATGCTAACCTGCTAGCGATGTTACTGGAGGACATACAATATGCCATTATCAATCCAAAAAATACCCCCATCTAAAGGGCAGCACCTGCCACCTATAGCAGCCTCTCATTAACTCGGTATATCCAACAATGACCTGCCGTTATAAGACTGTTCAGATGGTGAAAAGAAGGAGCCTTCGTACCGCCTCACCTCTGCCCTTTAATGAGGCATGACAACAGGATGCACAGGTGGTGAATGTGATCAGTATCGGCTGCCTCTGATAATCAGGCTGGTGGTGACTCACATTCAATAAGTCCCCAGTAACGTTCAAGCAACACAATGAAGCCGTCTCTGCTGTCACCTTCCCTTTTCTGATCATCGTGTTGCTGCTTCTAGAAGTGTGGCAGTCACTGATTGTCTTGATTTGCTTCCACCACACCAACCTCTTATTTCCATGCCTCTTGGCTTTTGCATTATCCATACCGCTTCAATATGTGTCTGGTGGAGCTGTGCAGCCCTTGTGGGATGTATAGTGCTCCCTGCTTAATCTCTCATCTCCACTTGGATTAAATAGGGAGCGCCCCCAAAGAACAGGCCTTCTCTGCAAAATAAGTGTATAATAATTTTCTGCAAAAAAAAAAAAAAAAGCTCTTCTGACATGTTTCTGATTGAGCTATTTTATCTTTTTTTCTCTCCAAAGCTTCATAGGTTTTCAGTTTATTGTAACGTTGACTGTTTGCTGCAATTGTTTACAGCTCTGACTTGAAGTGAAACCTTTGGATCAATACAAGTACGATGACAAATAGCCTGCACTGTGAATGCCAACCCAAGTAAAACTGCAGTGTCTGACAGACTGACAAAGCCACATTAAATTAACTTTGATTCAATGTTATAAGACAATAAAACTTCTAAGGGGTGTGAATATATTTCATATCAAGCTTTTGGTGTTGTTATAAAGATGCATACATTTAGCACAATTCAATTGTGCATTTGAGGTGTTGGCAGAAATATGATAAGCATCATATATCGCAATCCGGTCCTGGCTCGCATAAATTATGATCCAATGATGTGTGAGTTATTGGTCATGAAAATTGTCCTTCTGTTCTTGCTCTGGCACCCAATGTCTTCTTTTCTTCTGCTACTTTGATCCTACGTCTTGTTAGCGAAGCCTTCAGTAGCTGTACTCTCGTCCTCTCCTCGTTATCGCCGTGACCTTTCACTAAAAAGTTCAAGGATGAGCTGAGATGTGAGGCAAAGGAAAGGACTGAGACATATTTTATCAAATGAAATGCATCGAGACTGTCCCTGGGTGTATTAAAGTGGGTACCCTTTTATCAGAGATGTTTCATTTAGTTAGGCTCATGTCACCTCCAAATGGCTAGACAGTTGATGTTGGGCATCCAAAACATTGCTAAAGTCTTTATACCAGCAGCAGCCTGGATCTCAGGCTTACGTAGTTCCAAATGTATTCCCGATGACTGAGCCAGCGAGGGCAGCTACCGACACGGCTTTTAATATCCTTGACATCCCTTTGTTGACCTTTAGCTGTCAAGTGTTCCCAGACTTCTGTGTTTATTTTACTCATGCATATTTCAGCCTTGGCTTGACTGGGCTGCAATCAAGCAACGCCTACGCCTGCTTTTAATACGGAACAGGAATACAGAGAATAGTTTATATTACAATAAAGGTGATATCATAGTTTAAATCAGTGGTTCCCAACTTTTTTCCTAAAGGGACACCTTTTCCTATCATTGAATAAACTGACGACTCCTGACTAAGTGACATATTTTATGGATATTTCATATTATGTTCAATACATAACAATAATAGTACAGAACAGCTGATAAACTGCACAATTAACCCAAATAGTGAACGCAATTCCTGCAGGACGTTTGTGTAAAATTAGTGATTTGGATTAATTTTGAGCAGATTCTTTGAATAGTGCATCAGATATGAATTTTCCTGTTATTTTTAGGAACTTTTAACACAATTTTTTTGTATTATTATTATTATTATTGTGTATTTCTTTGAATTTTTTACAATCATACATACTTAATAGGCTTCTTTTTTGACAAGTTCAGTGTTTGGCCATTGTTCTGTTAGCTCTTTGGTTGTTTCAAATATGTGCTTTTCTAATGCAGGATGAGGCTGTTTAGCAGAAAGGGAAGGATCTGTGGATAATAACTTGAGTTCAGGTCTTCACTGTGCCCTTATCCTGTTTATATGTTAAATAATTATCCAATTTTTGAAAATAATTAATTTTCTTCACAGAAACGAATGTAATGCTGAGATAAAGGCCAACTGTATATTTAAAAATAACCATTGTCTTACACCCCTTAAAATCAAGAAAGACCCCCCCATGAAGCTTTGGCGACCTCTAATCTGGGTCGCGAACCGCGGTTTGAATTATATGGGGTGAATTATTATGGACTCATTACAATTCCGAAGGAGTCAGAGGTATTTCTCATGAATTTTAATAGAGCGCTGTCACTGTCAGAGTTCATTTCAAGGTGCCAGCCCATCAACTCTGTCTCGGTAAATCTGAGATGTGAGTGCTAAAGCAGCTCTGCCTCGACCCTGCTGATCAGGTGACACATAAAGGGGAGAAAAGGGAACTCCTATTGTTGTAGGTTAGATAACAACAAGATAACCTCTTTGTCGCTATAGGCATCAACACACTGTTGAGGTGCTCTGGGTATCACAACAAATGCGTTAAGTGGACATAAAAAACACCTAATGGCATATCTGCAGCTCTGATGGATTAGTTCTGAATGACTGCAGAGCCATAGCATTACAAAAATTCAACTTGGGAAAGGTGAGGGTCTTGCACATTGTAGGTTGTGTTTGGATGGGCTTTGAAAGGTCATGGGCATCCACTTTATAGTGGCCTCATTATAGGCTCTCCACCTGCCTACACGCTCTCCCTCCTATCCATGCAGAATATCTCTTCCACAGTGGTGTTTAAAGATGTTTACTGAGTTACCTGGAAAAGCTGTAAAAACTCACAACCTCACTGGTGCTCCAGGTGTTTCTTGTTTTATTTATATTTAAATGTTATAAAAGCAGGTGTAACCTGTGTAAGCATCCTCTGTGCAGCTTCTGTGTGAAATGCTTCAATTATAAACCACACCGTTCCCACTGATTTGGAAAAGGTCATCTCTGCAATTATTTTCTTTT
>CAKALG010029427.1:0-17478 GCA_916700815.1 Helicolenus hilgendorfi | reverse complement strand
TCAGAACAACGTCAGTGATTAATCATGTGGCCATGTTGAGTCGGTGCACTTGTCCTCCCGCGAGCGGTGATGAACTGTGCTGCCCTGCTGCGTCCACGTATATGTCAGCGCAGCAGGAAACAGCTCTTGACTGGACTCCTCTCATTATTTAACACCATGACACGGGCGCTTTCCATTTCTTTTCAAGGTTTTTATGGTCCAGCAATAAAGCAAAAGAAGAAATATCCAGTTCTTTTTAAAGAGAGATGCTGGTGCGGAATATTTTCTTTTACCTCAGAGGCGTAGTTGTGTCCGTCGGTGCCACATACAGGTGATGAGGCGGTAACGGGACACAGCTTGCAGCTGTTTTCTTGGGCGTCCACCTGCCCTGACTGTTTGACTCTGAACATGACAGGAAAAAAAAAGATTACAGAAGAAACATTTTTTACTTACTTCTAACTCTAGTGGTATCTAACCATGCAGATAGTTTTAAGTTTTTAGGATATCTGTCACTGAGATGTCCCCCAATACAACAGAGGTGAATAGGATTTTGTTTATGTTGCTCACAGCACTGAAACATTCAACAAGAAGACAAGAGTCTACAGGCATGCTAGTAGCTCTGAGAGGCTGGGCACAGTGTTCCCATAGACTGTATATAAGAAGAATACGTAGTCACCGTGACGCCACCCATTGGTTTGTGGACTGCCATTGTGAAGCCTTGACCATTGCCATCTTGGTTTTTTGCATCCAGAAGTGACAAGAGAGGGGGGAGCTAAGTACAACCAAACACTGGCGACCAAAAAGGTTATAATTAACTTTCATGAACTGAAAACGCTCTGCGGTTAAAGTTGTAAGACGAAAACTCGGACAACTCCCAGACCGGACAACGGTGTGGTAGCGATCTGTCAATCACAAGGTAGCCCCGCCCTAAAGCATCCCCTGCTTGATGGTCTATTTGACTCTAAATGGGACCATAGTTTACTAAATGAACATCATGCTGTATTGAAGAACTTGAAACTAGCGATTGAGACCATAAACTCATGTTTACAATGTTTACTGAGGTAATAAATCAAGTGAGAAGTAGGCTCATTTTCTCATAGACTTCTATACAATCAGACTTCTTTTTGCAACCAGAGGAGTCGCCCCCTGCTGGCTATTAGAAAGAATGCACTTTTCACTTTTCAGACCAAGGAGTTGCCCACTGAATTAATCGTGAGGAAGTCGTGAATGAATTTCACGGCAATCCATTCGATAGTTTTCAAGACATTTCACTAAATAAGAAAAATGTCAAATGTCGGCTGGTGGCACTGGAGAAAAGCTCAGGCTTGGTATTACCAAAGTGAGTAGGATTCATCCTCTGGGGATCATGACTAATATCATGGTAATCCATCCATTAGTTGTTGAGATATTTAAGTCAAAGTGGTGGACCGACTCCTAGATCCACACCGCCAGCATGGCTAAAAGCTCTAAAGTAACATCTCTTTCCAGAAACAATGACCCTGCCACACACTCTCAACAGTTCTCATGGTGACTATTTCTTTAGCGGAAAGTATTTTCAGAGAAAACAGTTGACAGAGAGTCTGTGGATTTTCCAGAGTAAAAGATAATGCCTGTCTGTCTTCCACAGAGGTCGAATGAAGTGTCTACAGACGCCAGCCAGGACAGCTGAGTCACTGCAGCAAAGAAACTCACATCATTTATGACACCACACTCATTTATGTCTTATTTCTTTTAAAACAAATGGAATACTAGCACTTGCACTGTAACACTGAACATGCTTTTAGCTGCTCGCTTGAGAGGGATGCACTCCCAATTTCTGATGACATCTTGCTCTTGTTCCTGTCAGGTTTGAATGCACTTATTACAAGTTGCTTTGGACAAAAGAATGTGCAAAATAAATGTAACGTTGATTTGTTTTGATGTTCCATTCACTTTTACTGTGGTGGGACGGCAATAGAAACCTCAGAGGCTGATATCTTGGATAATAAAACCAAAGTTGTCTGCATTACCTGTTAATATTTTAATGCACTGCTTTGCAAAATCCCTCCTTGCTTGCGTTCCTCTCACATGATTGACTTCATGTTCGGTGTGCACGAGCAGTACGCTCTGCAGTACGACTACTGAGGCTGCTACTTAATGATGCCGGGATGGTTTAGCGTGCCTGCCTTCGTGCTTATTACCCATTATTCGACACCGTCTCTCTCATCTCTGGAGTGACTCTGTAAATGAAGCACTTTATTGAAAAAGATAAACGCCTGTTGCAGCAGATAGACGTTGAAGGTAGTAATAATTCACTCCATTAATTCTTTTCAGACTGCAACCCTGCTCATTTGTTTTCCAGTCAAAGTGGAATAAATGGGTGAGGGAAGAGATAAATGCTTTTTGGTGAGGTTCACACATAAAACTAAAGGCTTTTATGAAGGGAGGAGCATTTGAAATATAAGTCACAGTATTACATTGTATGAAAGTCTTTTCTATATGCTTTAGTCGTCATGGTTTCAACCCAAACCCACCTCCTCTAAAGCTGCCCTATTATCAACATGAGTAGTTCAGTAAAGTATTCTTTTGGGGGGGTCAAGCACTCAGTGTACTTCATGTTCAAGTGGTTTGAGATGTACAGTAAGAGCACTGTTGCTTAGTGACAGAAAAAAAACAGACGTCACTTGGCACCTTTAGTTTCCTTTTAACAAATGGTTAGTGATTTCTGCATGTCAGTGTCAAAGGAACAAAGAAAAAGTGAGCATGGCTCACACACCCCCTACTAAAGTAGGGCCAAAGTGTTTGCCCGTGTTGGAACTAATGGAACGACTTCTACTCCGGAAACGAAATTGAAGTCGAAAAATATCACAGTTTTTGGGCAAAATTTCCAAAATGTTGGGCACCCTGGACTCCTAACACCCAAAAGGCACAACTAAACCAAACCATCAACCATCATACCAAATTTGAAGTACCTAAGTTAAATAGTTTCAGAGTTGTGCTCCGGAAACGAAAGTATGACAGGCGAACGGATGGAAGGACGGATGGACAAGCGGAGGGCAATATATACCCCTGACTACGTTGTCGCAGGGGTATAATTAATACAATTCTTAATAATTAACATCACATGTGTAAAGTGCCAGTGAAGAGTAGCTACCAACCAGACCCAGTCACTCTCCCTTTAGCTCAGTTTGTGGTTTCTACCAACTACTGAGGGAACTATCAGGCTCTTTATCTAACGGTGTCTGTCTGCTCTTTGGTGCAGAGCTGGTAGCATACGTACAGTGGATTTACAACTTTTTTGCTGAAAACAACTGCCCACATCTTAAAGGAATACTTCACCCTCAAAATGACAATTTGTATATCAATTACTCACTGCGTGCATAGACTGTATATAAGAAGTGGACGTAGTCACCGTGACTTCACTCATTGGTTTTATGGACTGCCGTTTTGAAGCCTTGAGTTTGGCATTTTGGCCGTCGCCATGTTGTTTTTTTGCAACCAGAAGTGACACGAGAGGGTGGAGCTAAGTACAACCGAACGCTGAATAAGACATTTTTAGGTGACTAAAATGTTACTTCCATGAACTGAAAACACACTGTGAAAGGGTTAAAGTTGTAAGATGAAAACCACGGACAACACCCAGACCGGACAACGCCGTGGTAACAACCTGTCAATCACAAGGTAGCCCAGCCCTAAAGCATCCCCTGCTTTATCGTCTATATGACTCTAAATGGGACCATAATTTACTGAATGAACATGCTGAGAAGACTTTGTCCACTTTCATCGGTTTACATCTGATTTGATGACATTAATCTGTCTTAAATAAATGTATGAGTTCACAAACTGATGATCCGTGTAGTTTTAAGTAATTAGAGGCTTCATCATTAATTTAAACTGAAGCACGGGAGTTCATGATAGGCTACATCATGCATTAGATTAGATCACGATGAGTCATGTATTAAGCATTAATTAATCATAAGGTATGTACCCTTGACATTGGGTGTTACCCATTAAGCTGGCATCTCTTCTTGCTGTGTCTGATAGGAGCAAAACTGTTATGATTTCATGTGTAGCAATGTATAAGGGCAAATAATGACCATAAAGATTTGAATTTTATAAGCAATTTAAGACCAAAGTTTGAAGTTTAATTACTACTGAATAAATAATATTGACATTTAAATACCACGGAATTTATACCACTGAATTTATGTGGCATATAAAGTTGCAATAGTCAATTTCAAAAACTTTATTTCAGGTGTACATATCTTAAGGGTTCAAGAATTCAGATCTAAAAATCCAGGTCAAATTGGCTCGGTCAGATTCAGAAACTAAAATTAAAGATATAAACTAAATACTTCAGTGCTATAAAATCTGTGGTATTTAAATTTCAACATTCAAGTATTTAGCAGTGATTACATTTCAAATTTAGTTGCTTATGATATTCAAATATTATTGTTTATTAAATTAACCCTTAAAAAAAAACTTTTTAAAAAGCAATTGAAGCATATTTTCTTTGCATTATTTGTGTAATTTGTTTTATAATGGAATAACATTAAATATATAATAACTAATGATATTAACAACAGTGAATGTTCATAAATGTAAATTTATTATCTTAAAATCACTACTTTTACCAGTAAAGGACAATTCAACTGTTTGGTAGAGCATGTTTTTAGACATCATACTTTATTAAATCATTTCAGCATATATATATATAATGGAATAACTTTAAATGTATCGTATTAACAACAATAAATGATCAAAAGTTGTTTTATTTAATAGAAAATAGAACATTTTAATTACATCATTACTGAACTGTTTTGTAGAGCATGTTTTTATAAAGTTATTTGCCGCTTTTTCTTTATTTTTTACATAATTCTGTTCAGTA
Source organism: Helicolenus hilgendorfi (assembly GCA_916700815.1). NCBI lineage: Eukaryota > Metazoa > Chordata > Actinopteri > Perciformes > Sebastidae > Helicolenus > Helicolenus hilgendorfi. Next base: position 12,632 of record CAKALG010029427.1, on the reverse strand, counting down.
AGACCTCTGAAACTATGATATATATTATATATATAAGAAAGATATGCCTATATGTCTGGGGTAATTTTTTTGTTGCTAAGTTCCTGTAAGGAGGCGGACTGAAAAGGTAAGCTATTTAAAGACACAGCAAAATCTAGTGGAACATACCTAAACCAAACCATATATGGACATTTTATGGCCGTTATTTGCTCCCATAACTGTTTGTGTTCAGTTTTAACACCTTCCATCCACACCGTTAATTAGTCATTGCAGTGTTCAAGTTGAAATGACATCACTCCTGACTCATGACACTCTCTGCCACTGCGTTTAATCAATAGCTCTCACAACCAGACACCGAAAAGCTTTTAACTGACACACAGCTAACGGCTGTTGACACCACCGCCACAGACATGTCTCTCCTGTCCACGTAGAAATCTTCTAAACGGCGGCGACATGTCTTCCAAACATAAAACAAGCCTCCCTCTGATCTTGAGGACTGCACCTACCTGTGCTCCAGTTTCTTGCGATTGACACACATGGCCCTCTGGTAGCCCTGAGCGACGCACACCTTATGGCGGCTGCACTTCACGTTCTGGCATGGGTCCTTGGTGGTGTCCACGGCTGCAAGCAACAAAAAAAAACAACAATGCTGGAAATCACCAGAGGTGTCAATCACACCGCTGAGGTGTTTTTGCTTTAATTCTCCACTTTTGTCACCTCCTGGAGAAAAATACAGAGCTTCCGGCTGTTGTTTTTATTCGTCTTTTGACAAGGAGCATGTGTTCAACAGATTGATAGCAAGAAAAAAAAACAACTGAGGAAAGCAGCTATTTTATGTGCTGCATAATCAAATCTGTGTATTTACACCTTTTTAAATGATCTTCCATCCTCTCCTTTCAACACGGGCGTATGCGATAAAAATCATGAAATGTGCAATGAAAAATATTCTAGCGGCGTGCACAAATGAGTCCATTGATTTTATAGTCAGCACTGCTGAAAACATGGACGCCTGGCTGTCATTAGCGAGGCAGCCTGTCGTCAATAGCACTGCCTGCAGTCTCCAACGGCTGTGTCTGATTGCCAGAAAGCCTGACAGCACTGATTGAGCATCTCTTTCTCTCGGCTTGTCACATCTCACTTCCCCCATGTCAACTTATCACTGTCTCTCCCCGTCTTGCCTTTTCTCCCTCACACAAACACACACACACTCCGTCTTTGTCTCCCACGTTCCCTTTCTTTTCCATCTTCTTCCCTCTCTTCCTCCCCCAGCATCTCTCTCTCTCACTCTATCTTTGGAGAGTTGAACTCTTCAATGCCAACCTCTTTCCCACTGATAGACTGAGATGGAAATAGCACCGCGTCCTCCACCTTCACCCAGCCTCTGGTCAATGCCATCCAAAACTGGATGTCACACCATCCCAGGGCCATTTGCCGCCTTGTCGGAGAGAGGCCTCGGAAAACTCGCAGGCTCAGATAAATTTACAGAGTGAGTGGCAAGCGGCGGTCGGCTGGCGAGAGAAATTTAAGCTGTGAAATCCTGAGTCAGCTTTGAGCAGCTGCTTTGTAGTCAACACGGTCAACAGACGAGGTGGCTGCCAGCCAGATTCCCGCAAATCCTAAGACTAGGTGATACTTTGATGCTACAGCAGGCGGGGAGGTACGCAGGGAACGGTGGATGATGTGACAACTCTGAGGGAATCCAGAAATACTGCCAAGAGGCTGTGTTTCTGTGGTGTTTTTTGTTCTATAAGACCAGGTACGAGTCTAAGCTGGTGACTATAAGAGCCGAAGTCCTGCACCACTTCCGAGCTTCCTGGTTTTGTGATCCACGAATCTTTGTTCCGCAGTGCATTTTTTATTATAGAGGTGTTTGGTCTCTTCGGTTTGTTAGGATAGGAGGATATCTCATAACCCCATTCAGACAAGATTCTGAGTTACCGAGCCCCATATATGACCTCAGCACTCTATTTGTTACGCCATGATTCGGTCACATGGTGTGCTACGCAAACTTTAAGGATGGAAATATTGGACTTAAAACATTAAGTTTTGCCCCAGGAAAACATTTTATCATTCTTGGCATACAGTAGATATCTCTGGGATCAAGAAAATATCTTTGAAGATACAACCAGCACATAGATAAGTCAAAAAACAACAACAAAAAACATATGGTGCCACGCTACATCACTTCATAGTTGTCAGGGCAAGCAGGATTAATAGACTCTTAAACGTTGCAAGATGTTTAAATTTTTCTGTTAAAGTTCTGCGCCCACATGAATAAAAATGTGCTATATTTATCCCATAATTGTCTACCAGTATGTGTATTTTGATGCATATATGGATGCAAATTATACATTTCTAAACATTTTCAATTATTAAAATAAATTTAGAGGACTATTCAGCTCTTTGTGGAAGTATATCTTCCGAGGTTTTTTTTTAGATGCATTAAGGTTTTTGGGAACTTATTATATTAAGGTTAATATGTACATAATAATAAATGCATAATAAGGGATTTAATAACCTTAATAAGGCATTGTTCTCGCTTTAGATCTGGTAGCTGCAAATAGCATAGTTAACTGTTAATAAATGCACAATAAAGTATGTATTACTCTTCGTAAAGCAACAAAAAAAATCTTAGTACAGTTTTAACAATGACATAATAGGATAGTTAGTTAAACTCAATAACTGTGTTTGTAAATACATTATAAACGATTATAAGTCTTAAGGCTTTTATTAATCTTCTTAAGCAGTCTATAAACGGTTAAAAGGTTTCTTATGTAAGCACTTATAAATGTCTTATAATCTAACAATAAACTTGTTTGATGCTATTATTAAGACTTAAATAGCCTTATTAACACATAATAATGTTAATAAGCATCTTATAAGGACTTATAAGGGCCTTATTACCTATTAACTAATGCTTATTACGAGGACTTTAATATAAAGCGTTACTATGTTTGGTTACATATTAGTTAGTCTAAAAGGCTGAAACATGATACTGGGGTTATTTATGTCAAAAATGACTAGTAAGTACAGTAATAGCTGCAAAATAAGCAGAAAATCCCACAGTTCATCTTCACAGACCAAGAAATTGAAGAAACCCTGTGCCATATGAGCGACAGAGATTCATAAAACTGAAGCTAGTAGAGCAGGACTTCAGCTGTATTAGTATACAAATAAGCTGGCAACTCCTGAAAGGATTCACCCATATCAAAAGGGAACGACAAGTAAATAGTCAAAAAGAAAATAAATTAGTATCGGTGAGATTGGATTGGTAATATTTTTCGCTGTCTTACAAATCCGTTCATCTAAATTCCACTTCTCAGTGGGGAAGAAACTCATAAAAATACGAGACGTGGGCTCAGCAGAGAAGCTCAAACACCGACAGCTGAAAGATACTTCAAAGTCATTCGATAAAAATGATTTTGTGACCACTTGACTTTTATTCACTGCATCTGGTTCCAACAGGTACTCTGCTCTGTCATGATTATAAAGGCTATTTCATAATCCCAGTGACTGTAACGATATCCAGACTGTACCACTGATATCTCTCTTTTGATTTCAGACATAAAACCTCCCAAAAACCACCTCAAACTGTCACCATACGTCTCATTTTGACTATTTCTGTATAATAAAGAGGGCAAAGACGTCTCATATTTTCACATCTCGCATCAGTTCTCTTTAGTGAAACTCATCACTCAGGTTTTTCTCCTGGTTCATCTTACAGAGACTGTCACCGTGTGTTTTGTTGGTGGTTTCTATCAGAGTATAAGGTTTAACATTTCATTTCGTTAACAACAGTTCCAGTCATGGACCATAAACTTTTACAGAGGTAGGCAACCAAACTGAATGTTTTTTTTTTTTTTTAGTGCTGTAATATACCTTTAACTATTACCACTTTCTTCTGTGCCATTTTACAGTCGCTGTACCTGCCGTCCACTCACACAGAAAACCACAGCTGCACACTGAGCAGTGAGCCGTGAGCCGCACAGTCTGAATATATGAGGGAGAATCAAATAAAACTAGAAAGCACTCAGGGGGCGCACACCGGTACAAAGGCTCTACAGTCCTCTTTATGTGTTCGTTTGATAATAGAAAATGTGGATCTGAATCTGGATAGAATAAACTCATTCAGAGAGACAAAACATTATGTGCATAACTAATTCCTGGACAGGAATATCATGGTTTTGCATAAGAATTAATATAAATATGATATATAAAAATGCTAATTGGCTAATGGCAGCCTTGATTTTTGGAGAATATATCCTCGCTGACTATATTGTCACTTATTTTATAGCTATTTACATTTCTGTAGATCCAACTGAACATGAAATGTCATCAAGTTTTGCAGGATAGTGTGCCTGTGTCATCTACATTTGGTTTCAACAATAAATCCAAGAGTTTATGTCAAAAAGGCCACACTTTGGTGACCAATTACAGAAATAGTAGAATAAACAAAAACAAATAAACCGGAGCAGCATTAGCAATTAGTCGTGTTTCTGGACACCTCGTAAATGTAAATCCAATATTCGCTCTCTGTTTAGCTGTTTTTTGGTCTCTATCAACTCCTGAGGGAAATATCTGGCTCTTAAGCAGATAAATGCTCCACTATGTCGACCAGCTAGTCACTAACTGTGTCCGTCGGCTGTTTGGTGCTGAGCAGATAATATACAGCGGGCCTTCAGAGCTGAAAACAACGCTGATGAGAGTGAATCAAAACAGTAAAGTTGTGCGCCAGAAAACCAAAACAATGAGCTGAAAAGCGCTACAACGCTCCATTGAGTTTGTCACTATGAGCAAACTCTTTCACATTACATAGTCATTTGGTCCATTGTGACAAAAAAATTCATGATAGCAGCTTTAAAGTAAACAGTTGTGTCTTATACGGCAGCCCATTCGCACGAAAAGGCGTATGAATGACACGATAATGCGCAAGGCATTTAGCGTGCAATAAGAACGCCTTTCTTGCTTTTGGCGTGTCATTTGTACACCTGTTCTGACTGCAATGTAAACGCATCCATGTAAATATGCTACGCTCAGAGCTAGTGACGTAGAATAAAAAGCGAGAAAGACCGATGACGTTTGTCACATGTTTTTTACAGATGTTTGTCACGTGTTTTCCGTACTTATGTTACGTTGTCTTCGTACGTATTTTGATTAGTTTACGTATTTATTATAAGCCCAAACATGACGTTTGCCCTAAACCCAACTAAATGTTTTTTTTGCCTAAACCTAACGGTGGATGTTACCATAGTTTTGTTGCGTGCCGTGCAAATGACACACGGAAAGCTTAAAATGCGTTCTCATGACACACGTAATATCCTCGCTATGTCGTGCTCTTAATAAGCCTTCCTGTGAGATCGGGTTGTATACGATTGTGTATAGATTCATCTCAAGTAATGCAAGAAACAAAATAAATGTGCTCCCACGCCTCAGGAGTTTTTAGTCAATATGCAGAGAACTTTATGAACAGCAATGTGTTAGGGTTGTTAGATGTGCATCTATAACTAAAATAGTCCCTTTAAAATGTACTTTTTTAACTGCTTAACTGTATGTTCCCATAGAAACACAGCTCTGTTTTCAGTATAGCTTCAGATGGTGATGTGTACCTCCTCTCATTGCTCCCATGTTCAGTATTTCAAGATATCAAGTCTGCCTCCAAGCAACAGCTTAAGACCAAACACGTCCCTCACACGGTATTCTTATACAACTCCTACATACTGAAGATGAAATCCAAACACAGGATTTAATTTGCATTAAAGATCAAGTGTGTTTTCCACCTCGCCTGCTCTGCCGGTTGTTGTTCACACCGTGCTGCATTGACAATTCAGCGCAGCGCCGGGACGTGTGAGGACCATTATGGGTTTTAAATCCGCCTGTAATCATGTCAACAAAGGCGATGGGACCGCACTGAGCCTGTGTCCAATCTCTCTGAGATTATTATTATTTTTTATTAGGCTGCCATCAAAAACATAATATGACACGACTGCTGTCTCATCCACGATCAGCTTTCTCCCCGAGTTCTCCTCTGAGCATGATGGCTTGCGGTTAGACAGGATCCTCCATCAAAAACCTTCATTAGTTTGTTTTACATTGTCAGTGTGGGCATTTAATAAAGTACTTCAGTGGTTCTGGACAAAAAAAAAGAAAGAAAAGAAAATCCGTAAATGACCTGCCACGAAAATAGTAGCACCCGTCTGAAACCGAAAAGATTTAGCTCTGACGAATATTAAAAAGCATGAGACAGACGGGCTTTAAGTAAATTAGTTTCAACTGGATTTGCAATTACTGTCATCTTAGTGGACTCTTTTATATCCTTCGATTTAACTGGTGGTCGCTGTGTTTGAGCAGTCTGCATCTTTTATTCCAATGGAGCTATATGGAATTATTTACTTATAATTAGAGAGGATGCAACACCTTTTTATAACAATAATTTCCCAAAGTTGTACAAATGGAAGCAATAAAAGCGCTAAAATAAAGGATGTCAAGGTCAAATATGGCAGCCCCTCTGCTATATCAGAGCAGTAGGCACCTTATTGTTTTGAAATGGCCCTCAAAAACTCTGCAGGGCCAAGCTGACGTCTCAATCGGCTCACTTACAAAAGCACCGGAGGTGTCTGAAATCTCCCATTAGGTCTTTTGTTCTGTACGGGGGCTCGCAGGTATACCTCGTCGGAGTTTCCGCTGTCCTGTTAAATTAGCAATAAAGAGGACCCCGATCAATTAACTCTGCAGAATTAGTCCCAGTGGGAGTTGGGACGGGGATGAAATCAATGGTATTCAAATGAACTTCGCCCACACTACAGCAAGCGAGGCGTTTTCTTGAGACTACATTAGTTATTCCCCCTGTTGTAAGAACAGATGACTGGGAGAACGTCTGGAGCTGCTTCTTCTCACATCTTCCCCCTTTGAGGCAAGTCTTCAATGCCTTTCAAGTTGAGACGGTGTGGGTGTGGCGCTACACCCGACCTCCCACACTCACCTCGCAGCAGGAACACGCTGCTAACCCTACGGGGCCTGGCTACAACATGTATGAATAGCATCTTTATAACCCGAGCAGTGAAATAATTCATACTTCATTAAATCCAGCATAGAAGGGTTAGCATTTGACTAGCTTAATCTGCAGTTCAGCTGCACAGCTGAATGTTAAGTTCTGTGTGCTTTTGGTTGAAACAAGCACTCTACAGCGACTGTTTAGACCACCGCTGGGCTTTAAACCTCAGCAGTCAGGTTTCACACCATCAGCAGTTTTCTGGGATACTATACATTTCCTACAACTAGCATATATACAGCACATTGTCCTCTAAAAAGACACTGTTGAATGTTTCAAATACTAGGATTTATGTTGACGACATGAAAGATTATGAAACGTTCGCACTCTCTTTCATTTCAGTTGAATACAAAAGACCATTTGACTGAAATAACCATGTTCACCATTTTCACATAGTCTCCATTCCTCCTCTACAGCTGATTTTGTTCTGACTAAAAACAGACCCCATGGAGGTAAATGGAGCCTGGTGGGAGTTCGGAGTTGAGCCCTCAGCAACAAAGGCAATTATAGCAGGCTTTTCAAACTAATGGATCCGACTGAAGGCTCAGGCTCACAACTGTGTTCTCACCCTCCACAAGTTCCGACACTCCGGACCAGCGCTCCCCACACGCTGGATGACCTCAGACAACCGCTGCAATTAAGAAAAGCCAGAACTTCTATGATGTGTGCTGCACTATTTCGTCGTATAAAAGCGGACAGCACTTAGCATTGATTATTCTGGTAGAATCTGAAATAAAGCAGTTTTTGGCCATTTAAATAAATCCATTTAAATATTAAAGGTCTTTGCAAACCATGTCTGCATATAGTACAGTAGCATAAACTCAGGCTGTAAGTGGAAAACACACTGAACTTCACATGAAACCACAAAGTCCACAGAAAAGTCAGATCAAATCGGACTTACTTTCATCAGAGCCTATGTTCTCCTCCATGTTTTTGATGTAGTCATCCTGGAAAGACAATATATTTGCATTAATGGATTAGTAATTCATTCTATTTAACACACTGAAAGAAATATGTTCTTGCACTCCAGCTTAATGAGAATTCAGGAGAGCGTAAATAATGAAGGAAGATAACAGACACTTTGCAGCACGCCATGAATGACAGTTTAAATGTGAGTATGATTTTAGCAATTCAAATGTATTCAGCGCTTATGTTGAACAGATGGGTTTTAAAAAGCAAATTATCATAACATGTAAAACATTTTTCAATTAAATTTAGTCAATTTCTGTGACCATTTTTATTCACCACATATTGTGTATGTTTGCTTGATTGATTTATCTTTATTTCGATCTTTAAGCTGAAATAAATAATACAAAATAGAAACAGAAGTGTAACCAGGTGCTTACACAGCCACGAAATAATGACTCAATGTCAAAAAAGAGATTATATTTCCCGCTCAGGCATGTCATTCATCGCTATCGGTGCAAAACTTCACACTTTTGCTGATGACATTCAATTATACTTTCCAAAAAAAATTAAATAACTTAAAGTGGTGGATGGATAAAAGTTTCTGTCATGATAATAAGAATTTTATACTTATTTTTTGTACCTGTTTTTTTATTTATGTTGCAGTTCTACCTTTTCCCTCCATGCTGCTGTCCTTTTCTATCTTTATCTGCTCTGTTATTGTGCTGCTGTAAAACCTAATCTCCCCTCCTGGGGATAAATAAAGTGTTCTCTTATCTTTGTTTCAGATTAAAGTTTTGAACAACACACTAAAAAAGTACTAGTCTTGTTTTGTCCACTTTAACCTTTGAGTGCTCTGCTAGGTCTTGATGCACTGCTACTTTTCAGAACTGTTGTCCTCATGTTAGCCAGCGGGCAGCCTGAGATCATCAGGCCAGACCCTCCGGGCTGTTCTCCTCTGAAGGATTTGTTCTGGAGGTGACTTTGCCTCGGAGGGCCCCTGGTACCCAGTGTGAATGCCCCGAGGAGATCAGACTAGCTGACTCAGTGTCTTCTTACATATAACTCTAGAGAAAACATATGTATCACGAGGCTTTGTAGTGTCCAAAGTTGGGGGGTTTTCTTAGTTTTTTTGATTTATCCATCTAAGCATTATATTTATTTTATTACAAACTTGTTATATATATGTAATATCGCTATATACACTTTTAATATGGTAATATTACAATACTACTATTGCAATATACTGTCAAAAGTTTGGAGATTTAGAAATTTTTTAGATGTGTCTTTTTATGATATGTCTAGGGCTTTTATTGTGAAAGGTAAGGACTGAAGGGGTGTATCTGGTATGCGCTGCCTTTGTTAAGGTTGAAAGGAGCAATAAAGTTTGCCATCTTGGTTTGGTCTACAGAGCTTCCGTGTTGTTTCATAAATATAGGTGCAACTTAACCGTTTTGCACAACGTGATTGGTTGATGCCTTTACTCGAGGTGCGAAAGCTAAAAAAATCCAATTCAGTTCTTAGTTTCAGGTGATTATACACTAACGAAAACATAGTTATGAATATTATATTGCATTTCTGCTAATAGACCTTTTAAGTATTGTGTTGAAATGATTGTGGTTGTCGTAGAAGTAGCCTCTAACATTAAGTAAACTGAACTAGGCAGGACTGAGAGCTTCAATATATCTCATAAAAAGACTTGGACTATCTTAGCTCCTGCACTGTTGCAGAGGGAATATTTGCAAACCAACACTGGTTTTTAGATTGTGTCCCTGGCGGTGTTGCGCTGGAACGATAATAAAAATGCACCGTCCCCTTAGCTGTATCCATTCTGACCCATTTCTCTCTCTGTGTCAGGACAGAGAGGATCAACTATAAAGCGGTTACTACTCGGCACGAGGCCCAGAGAGGACCCTGAGGATCAGGTCTGTTCAGTTTAGCTCGGTCTTATTCTGCTCAGGGGACACGAAGACTGAGCTCTCAAGTCAAGCCGAACAAGTATAGCCGACGGCATCTTAAATACTGTGCACAGGGTGAGGAGTTTAAAGGGATAGTTTTTGTGTTTTAACTCGTGTGAATTGATCTCTGTGAGTCTAAAAGGAAGAACACATTTCCATTTATGAACCATACTGCATATTCTTTTTTAATATTTATTTATTTATTTTCTAGGAAGCAGTAGTTTGCATTTGGCTGTATGTGAAGTTATTTATGTTATTGTTCTTATAATACAATGTTTTTCACCTTTGAGTTGTAGTCAAAGACATTTCTAGATGTATTATATGTGCTTTTTGTGCCAAGATGAGCTCTTACTTAAATGGAAGGTGACACCGACAATACAGCCAAAAAGAGACATAAAAAGAGAGACAGACAATGCCATTGTACAAATTAACAAAAGAGACACTAACCTCGACTTCCTGTGACGAGCAGCGGCCGGGGGGGAAAGAAAGAGAGAGAGCTATTGTTAGACAACTTAAAAGTTTTAATTTTGCCTCCATACAGCGTGCAAACAGTGGGTTGGTTTATTACAGTTGTGGCAGCAGTTAAACTGTCAGCCTTTAATGCATGCTGATTGCAAATACATGCCTTAGTCTCGCTCCTCTCGGGGGACAACATAAGACATTCACAGAGGATTATGAGCGCCTATTAAGCGAGGATGATCCGCCGCCACTTCTATGAGCTGGCAGGGGTCCCGATCGCTAAGGGCTCATTCTGTGGCTGTGTTTACAAGCAACTGCCAAAACGCCAGCCTCCTGCCAGCTCAGAAGTTGTGGATAAGCCATGACATACCGCGTCGGCCTTGGAAAAAATACAGGCAAATTGTTGGGAATCTTCAAAGTCAACAGGCAGATGTGATTTAGATGTTTTTTATGGTTGCAGCGGGCACACAGAGCGCATTTACTAAGCGTACCATTGACAACACAGACAGATATAGCCCCTGTAAAGTATAACCTTGAGTTAACAGGGGAGTGACTGCTTTCCTTTCATTCCATTTCACCGTCTTGGCTTCGGTCCAAGGGCATTACACATCAATACCCACCGCAGCCTCTCTGCCTGTGTGTTTCATCATTCAGTGCTCCGGTGTGTTTGAGAGAAATATAGCACTGCATGGTTTATTTCAGCAACTCAACCCAGTAAATAAACCTAATTCTCACACACACACACACACACACACACACACACACACACACACACACACACACACACACACACACACACACACACACACACACACACACACACAGCCATACCTGTCTACTTAATATATCACAATGAACAATTTACAGGCGGCACAAGGACGAGCCAAAAAGCCGGCGGAAGGCTTTAAAAGGCTAAGGCAAGAATTCATCACCGAGCCGCAGCAGGACTCTAGATTTCACCTCCGAGACCGTTTCGTAGAGGTAAATATTTTCCTCTGTAGCAGTGAAAATGTCCAGGCGCTACGTATACGAGAGGCAATATCACCGTTTGTTATCTTCAAAATCTGCTGGATTTCTGTGTGATGAGAAGAAGAAAAATAGACTTCAAATATGTCATATGGAATGTAAACACCTCCGCTGCTGAATAAAAATGACTTCTTCTTTTTCAGATCTGCATCTTTACGTGGCATTTTAAAAGGTTATTGCTTCAACACTGAGTGTTCAGGGTGACAACGCAGAATAAAGAATCTGAATCAGGTTTATTGCCGAGTAGGTTTTCACAGACAAGGAATTTGCTTTGATGTATTGGTGCATAACATCAACATAATTATTTTGTATTAATTCGCTCATTTTTATTATTCTTAATGGTCTCTGTTTTTAATTTCACTTATATATTTTAGCATCTACTGTCCTCTTATTGTCTAATTTTATTGTCTATCTGCCCTTGTTTGAATGTGTTGCATTTTATATTTTTGTAAAGCACTTTGAGCTACATCTCTTGTATGAAAAGTGCTATATAAATTGAGTACAATTTCGTTTTAAAGCACCTGATTTCTTTAACACATTAACGCAACCAACGCGGGCTCAGTTTTAAAGCTAGAGTGATACTGACATCACATGAAACTAGAAAAACCTAAGGAATCCATTGGTAACAACCATGTCATACTAGCTTGTCGCAAAGGAGGTTAGATAACACTCCAACCTTGCACAAAATTTGGCGAAGAAAAACTGGCATGGACATTTTCAAAGGGGTCCGTTGACCTCTGACCTCCAGATATGTGAATGAAAATGGGTTCTATGGGTACCCACGAGTCTCCCCTTTACAGACATGCCCACTTTATGATAATCACATGCAGTTTTGGGGAAATAGTCAAGTCAGCACACTGACACACTGACAGCTGTTGTTAATTTGGGATTAATCATGGACAATTATGCAATTAACTGCGATTAAATATTTGAATTGATTGACAGCCCTAGAATTAAAAATATGTACAATATATCTGAGTTTAAATGAAAGAGCTGTGCCATTTTTAGAAGTGTTAGTTTTGTGCAGAAATGTGGAAACTAAAGAGAGCTAATTGCTAAGCCCTTAAAATCAGCTGCAGAATGGGCTTTTGCAAATACTGGAAAAAATGAAGAGTATCATAAAAATCCCACAAAACGACCGCCCTCATTATCAAAGATGCGACTGCAGCATGTCCCGCGTCAGATGTAACGATTACTTAATTAATTATTCGCAGTGCAATGCTGCAATTACCCGGCTCACAGTGCTGCAGGGGGCC
>CAKALG010029425.1:0-15782 GCA_916700815.1 Helicolenus hilgendorfi | reverse complement strand
GCAGGGAGGGAGCGTTCAGGATGTTGGTGGGCTTGAGCCCCGCTGGTCCAATCTTCTCAGCCATGGTGATGGAAAAGGAGACTTGTTGGGGAGGATGTTACGATGACACAAAAAATTGAAAAAAAATGTAATTATGTTGGATCCTCTTTAGGCAAGTCCCTCCATGGCTGAGAAAACAAAAGAGACAGTTAGTGAGATGACTAAATCACTGATGACACATCACGTTCACTAACAAAAACTAGATGTATTACACAATTTAGCATAGTTATTTTTATGCTGTTAAGCATTTTTTTTAATTTTTTTAAATCAGCTCTTTTTCAAGCAGCACTTAAACAGTCACCTGTTACTTTAAATTGCCATTTAAAAATAGGAACAGCTGCACTATTGATCCCTCTCATCCCATTTCAAAGAAAGGTGTTAGACACAATCAATGATTTTGTTTTAACAGTCAATATGGCTGCTTTGATTTGCACTCCACTCCAGCACTAGTGAGGCTATGAACACCTGCCAGTTGCACTGCCTTCATGCGGCTCCATTGGTCCAAAATGGGACTGTATAGCTAAAGGTCAGGAAGCAAATGACCTGAAAGAAGCCTTGAAATTCATTCATGTGTCCTTAATGGAGGAGGCAGCAATATATGGAGTCTTATTTCGCTTGTTCATTTCAAAATATCTTTTCCTTTGCCACATTTAGCTCATAATAATCACATTTTCTGACAAATATAACCCCTTGCACCTGAAAAGAGATTTTTTAAATTCTAACAGGATGATTAAAATGCCCCTCACACTTGGATAAGTCTTCAAAAGTTGTAAATATTAGAGTCTTTAATCATTTGTTGAGGCAGGTTACCATTTCTAATTAGGAACATCCTTGTACAGTATTGAGATAAGCGGATGTTCTTGAATGCAACAGTTTTTTAGTTACACTGCCTGATTATTTGCACCAAACACTGGCCACAAAACAGCCAATTTATAGTTTGCAGATGATACAGAATGAGTAGGTGTGTATAGGAGAGATGTAAAGCTGCATCACATTGATCATCTATATGCCTTGACTTGTTCTGCAGTCCTATAAATCCAAAAGCATCGCAGACCTGTTACGCCACAGCGTATTTTTTGTTTTTACAATCCCAACACCTAAACAAAAGCTGCACTCGCAACGCACCAAAGTATCCAAAATAAAAATAAAAAGAAGTCTCTCTCACCTTGCCGAGATAAACCACCTTTTGCATGCAAACTCCTGTTGTTCCTAAGAGGAGTAGAGAGGATGCAAAGGGAGCTGGGATCTCCCCCTTTTTAGTCAAGCGACCACGACTGAAGCAGAGAGAGCACTCCGCACTCCAAGCAGCGCAGAGGAACGCGCGTCCCACATTGTGTTGAAAAATGAAGAAAGAAAAGAAAGAAAAAAAGCGTTAAATGTCTTCCTCTAGAAGAGATGATCACCGGGACAGAAGCAGCTCCGGTTGTCCATCGGAACACTGTGGAAAGAGTCCTGCCTTCATCCTAAAAGCTGGTAGAGAGGACTGACTGACTGGCTCTCACTGAATCACTGTGCTGCTGCTGCTGCTGCTGCAGACGTCGTGCGCGCAAAAAAGGCAACAGAGGAAGAAGAAGGAGACAAACGGGATAAGAGAACTGCGGAGTGTCCCGCTGGATACTAACACGAGGAGAGGCAGGAGGAGTGCACGAGGGCTGCATGCGCCACATCCTATAGAGGTGAAAGGCAACTATCAGGTTATATAGACTATATTCTATAATAACATGATTAAATAAAACCAAGTGAAGGCAACTATCAGGTTATATAGACTATTCTATAATAACATGATTAAATAAAATCAGGTGAAAGACAACTATCAGGTTATATAGACTATTCTATAATAACATGATTCAATAAAACCAGGTGAAAGGCAACTATCAGGTTATATAGACTAGTCTATATGTACATATTACATTTATTTATTTATTGACGGACTGTACAAGCTATGTTCACCCATTCACTCTGCATCTTTTATATCTCTATTATTGTTTTTATAAGTTTTGTATACCTTTACCTCTCCTGTGTTTCACTCTGTTTGCTGATGTTGCTGCTTTGATACCTGAATTTCACTCTGGGTATTAATAAAGGTTCATCTTATCTTATCTTATCTTATCCTATTTTATCTTATAATAACATGATTAAATAAAACCCAGCTCCTTACATTTCGAAATGTGTGACTTGGTGTGTGTAGCAGCAGCAGGGTTGAGGGATGGACTCAAAAGAGAGTTGATTAGGAGGGATCATAACATTCAGCTGTTAGTGCAAACACACACACACAGAGAGAGAAAGAAATCACACACAAATGCCATAACCTTTATCTCATCTCTTAAAAATCCCATAAAGGCTGATTGAAGTGTTGGTGGTAAATATTATATTTGGTGCGCACTTTGCACACGGGCGACTTTTAGTGAAATGACCATGAAATGCTATATATGTTGCCACTGACTGTAAATGCACAATACTTTGTAGCGTCGTGAAGAATGATATTAAATTTAGCTTCAATAAATTGCTTCCACCACACACACGCCAACAGTGTTGCCACCAACTGCTGGACTCAGATGGGATGATGGCATGTTAGAACAAACCACAGCAAAAGTGCCGTCTTGGATGCCACTGTAGATAAAACATGATAAAATGCCCTCAACGGTGCCCTTCCAGTTGGGAAAACGCAATAAAGTGCCTCTCCAGTGGAGAAAACATAATGAAGAGCCCTGTAGGGTGGCCTTCCAATGGAGAAAACAAGATAAAGTGCCCCCAAGGGTGCCTTTCCACTGGAGAAAACATGGTAAAGTGTCCGCTAGGGTGCCTTTCCAGTGAAGGAAACATGACAAAGTGCCCCCTAGGGTGCCTTTCCAGTGGAGAAAACATAATGAAGAGCCCTGTAGGGTGGCCTTCCAGTGGAGAAAACAAGATAAAGTGCCCCCAAGGGTTCCTTTACAGTGGAGAAAACATGATAAAGTGCCATTGGGTCACCTTAAATGAAGAAAATATGATAAAGTGCGCGCTTGGGTGCCTTTCAGTGGAGAAAATGTGATGCAGTGCCATATAGGCTGCCCTACATGCTAGAAAACTGCACGCTGGTTCCTTTTATATTTTTTTCGCCCCTGCCCCTCAGACAGCCTCAGTTGGCCTCTGTTGCAACCCATTACAAGTTAAACAGCTAAAGCCTCAAAGGTGACTGACAACTAACCAGCCAGTTGAGATGCTCCATTTGACCCCAGCAAGTAACCTGATCCAAGAAGATGGCCTCACCCTTTTTCTTGTCCACTTGAGAGAACAGTTAGCCAGTGATAAACTCAGGCAGATGCACCTTACTGCCTCTAAGTAATCAAAAACCCATTATCTATTAGCTATCAATATATAATGATCTCCCCGTTCTTTGGTCTTAAATGAATAAATAGAGATATTAAATTATGTATCCCTTATTATACCTCAGATCGTTACCTGCACTGCTCTCTCATCTCTCTCTCTCTCTCTATCAATAATATAATACAGTAGTCCAATTCAATACAGCAATATTTCCTTGTAGAGCTTATGTGTCACTTGAACATTTCCCCTTAGCCAAGCATTTTTTTCCCCCCAGAAATTTGATTATACACTGCATATATGTAATTGATTTCCTTGCTATGTTCTTTCCTTCCAGTGACAAGTGATCAATAATGCAGCATTGACTAACCGGAGCCTTTGTGTGCGCGTATTCTATGTCTTAAATGTGTGGGCGCTGCTGTTTGAAGGTCAAAGACGTTGGCACTGTCCAGAAGTCACATGTAGATCTGCAGATATGCAGGTACAGAATCCAACACCACATTTATGGCATTCACATATGGACCTGATGAATTATTTAAATGTAACTTCAGCACTCTGTAGCACATACGTACAGGCTGCCTCCATCTCTTTGCCATGCAAATTTCATTTGAACATGGAAAGAGGGCTATAGGAGTTGTGTGAAAAATATGCATCTAAGAAGCAAAAACTGAAGTTGTGTTTTTTCCACCAGCGCGATGTTTACCACATAAAGTTTGCAGTTGTTTTCCCACCGACATGACATTTATCTGACAGCACTCTGGAGTAGTGAAGCATCTCCCTGACCCCTAATCGACAGACGTAAATTATTCTCCAGATGACAACACAGTTGTTAATTACAGAGGGTGCAGAGAAATGATTAAGGGCAATTGACTGTGTCCCCTGTCATTGATTATCATCAAACTGGCAGCCAATCAGCCGTCCTATGACTCAGGATGTAGCAGTGATGCGGCTACAAAATAATCAGCAGAGCAGGATTGTGCACCACGGCAAATGTGTGGAGCAATGTCATACTTTGTGCAGTGGATGCTTCCGGCTCTAACCTAACACCACCTGCGTGCACGGGTACTCCTGGGAGCTGAAGCCAGCCCGGGTCCCACCGTGTGGGCGGAATAACTCTAGTTAGCAGCTTCATATCTGTAATTACTAACTTTCCATATAGAAATGTGTTGATGCACTGCAGTTTACAAAAGATGTCAAAATGATTTATTTTTCCTAGAGGGTGTTTGCAGATTTTTTTTTTTAATTCCTGTGTACTATGTGGGCATGTGTGGGTTGTTGCCATAGCAACCCAAATTGTAGCATCATGCTGAGGGAACATTTTGGGCCGTGGAGCCAGATAGACTCGTGAGCTAGATAGTGATTAAATCAACTGTTTGGTCAATTAACCTTTGTTGTCTGTATTATTTATCCGAATATATTCTACATCGTGACAGTGATAACGGAGACCGAATGCTATGCAGGAGTTTTATAGAGTACATTCAGAGAAAAGTAAAGAAGAACTCAACTAACCTATCAGCCACCTCTAGCTCCTCTCTTCTCTCTCTGTTCCCATCAATCCCGGTCCAAAAAGGCTTGACTGACTACGCCGGCTGCCTCATCCCTGAGCCGTCACATGCCTGCTGTATTTTCCCTTTCCAATTTGTCATAAAATGTGTCCACTCCATCATCCAAACAACACCGTGGACACACTTGCACCCCACAGCTCCTGCTTCTGACGCTGTCAGCACATAAGAGAGACACACACCATCATCTGTTCATAACGCCTTCATTAGAGGGATACACTAGCGTCTGTGTGTGCGCTTATAGATGACGAATATGCTACTGAATGCTGTTAAAGTATTAGGTTTGTGAAAAAGGCACTTAATATGTTTTTCTTTAAAAAGGCTGAGCAGATTTTTAGCTAACAAGCATGTAAATGGGTTTGTGTGTGTGGCAGAAGAGAGAGAGAGGAAGAAATGTGGCTGTGATTTGCTGTGAGCTTTCTGCAGGAGGGAGATGGGGAGGAGCAAAAGTCACATTCATTTAAATTACAATAATAAGCATTCAATCAATGTGGGACACCTTTCTATTAATAGAACGCTGCAATAGATTTAAATACTTGCAAAGAAAAAAAAAAAGACATGGGTGGGCAAGGTTAAAAATGCAAGCATGCTTGCTCTCCCACTCTGTTCCTCCGCTGCCAGTGCCTGGTGTTTTATAGCATCATTTTCAAAGGTATCATTTATTATTCTGTGAAGTTGGGGAAGGCCCGTGACTGGGCTCGATGTGAGGCCGCCGACTGTGAGCTTGAAGACTTTGTAAGTGCGCCACGGTTCAGCACAGTGTGTACGAATGTGTGTGTGCGGCTACGTCTCTACGTGGTTGTGTGTTTTTGTCAATAAGAGGGAGGAAATACGCCATAGCAGCAGCCTGTGTTTATTCTCTTTGGCTATTTTTAGACGCTGGCCATGTCAAGGTCCTCACAATAACCACCCACCCACCCACAGTGGGCAGCAGTGGCCTTCAATATAATGGTCTGCCGCAGACCCGGGTCATTAATCTATGTCATATCTTCATTCATCCCAGAAAACACACCTGTTCACCTCTGGTGCTGCCAACAGCGCCTAATGTGTCAAAAATACACACAACACAATGAACATGCTTTGGTATTTGTTTGTGCAAAATGCGACTATAGTACGCCGGATGTCCAAGGGGCTTATCGGTCTAACTCTGTAAAATGTAACCATGCACCTACTAAATCCTGGTTCATATCCAACCAGAGACCTTTGCAATATGTCATCTCCCTCTCTCTCTCTCCTTGTTTATTATGGCTCCCTAGTGCCATCAATCAAAGCGAGGCAACAATGCCCAAAAAACAATCTTTTAAAAATACATATACCCCGTTTTCTTAATATGCATATGTAGTCCATGGCGCCATGGCTGGCCACAGCGTCCTGTCTGGTGCTGCTGGAGACAAACAAACATGATTGATTACCACTCCGTCCCGCTGGTTATGTTTGCGTAATACATCCAGGGCCATGGATCACTAATTGAAAGGGTGTTATTTTATTTTTTATTGGGATCTCTGCTGGTCAATTGCTCTGGCAGTCATGTTGTGCAGCACAGCGAAACACGCAGACTGCCACAGGCAAACAGAAAGAAACACTTTACTCTGCTCTGACTACACACCTCAGCATTCAGCTCACCAAACGCACACTGCCACATCTCTTTGCTGCAC
Organism: Helicolenus hilgendorfi; assembly: GCA_916700815.1. Classification (NCBI taxonomy): domain Eukaryota; kingdom Metazoa; phylum Chordata; class Actinopteri; order Perciformes; family Sebastidae; genus Helicolenus; species Helicolenus hilgendorfi. Next base: position 9,223 of record CAKALG010029425.1, on the reverse strand, counting down.
AGCTTCAGCATAACCTCCAAATTTCAGGAGCTTGCGCCACACTCATCAGCATTCATCAGTGTGAATGATGCTGCCTTGCAGTGTAGACAAGGTGCTCAGCGCTGCACCTTAACCCAAAGTGCTTGTGGCAGCATGATAATGTGAATATAATGTACTCGGGTCTAATTGGTGTGAAAACACCCAAGTTGGCAATTTGACCTGCTACTAGTGTCAAAAGTCGTCCTGTGAGAGTAAGCATTTGTGGAATCAGGGCAGGTGTGGCACCGCTGGCGTGTTCCAGTGATCACTGTGCGTTGTACATTGAAATGAAAGACAGGGAGGAGGAGACCACAGTATGAATAGCAATGAAGGCACTTGTGGTGGAGCTGGTGCATTAGCTGGGCCTGGGGTGGACCATTTAGTATGTGCAGCTCGAATGTGACCAAGTGTCATTTTTATGGTCGTTTTTTTCCATTACACAACACCCAAACTGTGCAAGCTGTTCTCATACACCGTTCGTAGCTATACTTACAAAACAAGAATGCACTGTTATTCATATATATCCCACAAATCAGTTTGTATGTAATCCATGTAATTGTGAACCGGGAAGTATAAAAAGGGAGGAGGCCAGGAGACCAGTGTTCTTACCCCGTGTAAAACCAGAAGTCAACGTTGATTTATGCATCAGGTAACTTCCGTACTTAAATTACGCCACTTCCGGAGCTATCTTAACCCAACCCATGATCTTTTCCTAAAGCTAACTAAGTTGTTTTTGTCACGTAACTTCGGTACTTAAGTTACAGCACTTCCGGAGTTATTTTAACCCAACACGCGATCTTTTCCTAAACCTAATTATGTAGTTTTGTTGCTAAACCAAGTCGATCTTTTCCTAAACCTAGCTAAGTAGTTTTATTTTGAAAAGACTGCAGCGGAAATTGACACGTACGTCACGTGTTGCTGGACATCCGTAGGAAAAGAAATCATACGAACCGTTATATGAGGAGACATTGACTTGTGGTATTACAGAGACAGGTTTGTCAACAGAGAGTACATGCTTTTACTTTGTACTTTATTGCAGCACATATCTGAAAAATCAGTAAGTGAGTTTTCAAATCATGGGCCCCGGTGACACGTCTGAATCATTGCTATCAGCTTTCTCACTATGGTGAAGCTAATTTCACCAAAAAATACGCCTGCATCCTCACCGGCCTGCTAATTTATGCAGATCATTTCTGTAAATCACTTATGCTGATGTAGCACGACGGTTGCCTCGTTTATGCCGCCATAAGTCAGAGAGTCGCATTGATACTGTTGTCAGTTGTGTAATTGGGTCCACAGGTAGTGTTATGGTGTTATGAGTCCCTCTGCAAAATAATGTGGAAGATTAATCATTTGGACAGGGAACCAAAATGTACCCGCTCCTGGGAGGGAGGGATACAGTGATGATGGGCAAATTTCTTTCCTCTTCTCACAAATGGAAATGAAGAAAGAGGAGGGAGGTGTATTTCAATTGCCGTATAATGCTGACTGTGTTGGTAACTTTTCATGAATTGTCTCATCTTTAAAACTGACAGAACTGCATGAATTTAATTAAGAAAGTGTAAAACACTGATGAGCCTCAAACCACGGTGGAGATTTGTTCCATCATAAACAGGCAGTGATGGGGCAGTTTGTTAAGATACTAGCCACATAGTGCACTCAGGTGTTATGCCCCCCTGTTCTATTAATACCGTACTTAACCGCTAATGTGGTGAAAGTTCAATTACGTTGCCTTTTGGGGGGAGTGTTAAATGATTTGCTGGCAGAAAACAACATTTCATTTCTTGTGTGTCCAAGTTTAATGACAAAGAGCAGAGTTAATAGACTCAAGGGCCCCAACAATAAAATCTTACAGTTTTTTTTCCCACCTGCATTCATTATTCATCCATTTTTGCTTGCTCCATGCCTAAAGTAATTGATGTATGTATTGATGTATGTATTCTGTGTCCTGCTGTGAACAGACCAATGGGTGACAAATAGGTATATCTATTAGCGTGTGCGTACATACATTGTCTGCGTCGAGGTCAAACAGGAGCAGGTGATGTCGCCCTATATTGTTTCTTTGTTCAGGCTGTTGTTTACCCGCTGACGTGGGTCTGCTGTCACAGTGAGGCGAGCCGTTCTGGACTTTTTGGTACCTTCAAATGGGGTTGTGTTTACCGTGTTCACGCGAAGAATCCATATGAACGCCCCCCTCTTGTGGTATTCACAACCTCAAGTGGAAAGTTTCTGAAAGCTCCGAGTTCACGAGTTGTGACGTGTTTTTTGACGTTGTCAGAAATGGTGGAGACCATGGAATTAAATTTTTCGGTGTATAATACGTTAATATTTTGTAATTTTAGTCATAAATTGTTTTTCTTCATAATTTTATAATATGTCTGAGGAAAATGTTGATATTCCCAACAGCCTCAACTTTTTCCCCTGTCATTATGCCTTTGCATTTCCTGCATTATGCTAGCCGGTAAATTGTTATTGGCTTGTAGACGCCAACAGTAACGTTAATATTGCCGTTGCTTAGCAGCTGTGTTCTCACGACTTAACCACTTGAATGCCAAGCATATTGTGCACACGACTTCCCATGTTGTAAACACAAACTCACAAGTTTCATTTGAAAGCACCATTTGTCACAGTTTGTTCCTTTGTCCCTCCTCTTCAGCCACATCCCCACTTCCGCTGAGCCTTTTATGCTTCAGTTCCCTACCTGTCCACCAGATGCCCTCAAACTTTTGAGGGCATCCTCCACTGTGCTTCCTGCTCACCTGTTCCCACTTCCCCTCATCAGCCCTGTAGTCACCTGACCTCTTACTCATTCACCTGCTCACCTGTTCCCACTTCCCTCATCAGTCACTCACTACATTACTTTTTTTCTCCTTTTTTTTACCCAACTCGAGTGAAAATGTCAGATACAAACAGCAACGAAAATGCCAGGGAATTAAGAACAAAATTATATTAAATTAAAACATTCAGTAAAGGGGAAAAGTGTACAAAAAGTGTTTTACATTCAATAAAAACAAAATACAGGAGGAGGCACTCACTGCATTACTGGGCCACTTCCTTTGTTCATTTGCCAGTTCATCAGTGTTGCAATGCACGTCGTGCCTTTGAGTTCCAGCCTTTTGTTTCTGATCTGTTCTTGTGTTTTTCCTGTAACCTGTTTTTTACCTGGATTTTGACCTGCTGCTTGTCCCTCACCTGTCTGTCTGCCCCTCATTGGATTTTCTTTGCCTGTTTGGCCTCACTATTCTCAAAGCTTTGCCCCAATAAATCATTGAACTTTCTCCGTCTGCATCCGAGTCCTCCTTCCTCTGCTGCCCATATTCCCAACCGTGACAGTTTTAAGTATGGGAAATGGCATTGCACTGACATCCAATCCCCTCAACTAACTCTACTGTGTGTGTGTGCACGCGCATGAGTGAGTGATAACCTTGGATATTTTGCATTAACCAATTCGTCAAGTCGCTGGACGTGCGGCAATCCAATGTACACAATTTTCAATCACGATCAGCGTCCGGTGGTGATATCATTTTATCTCGCTTGTCAAGGTTACACATATTGGACTTTAAATATAATGCTAACTGACGGAGATGTCAAGGCCCTTCATGGTACATGCTCTCCGGAAGCGCCGTCTAATTTAAACCAGTCTATTAAAGAGGTCACTCGTGCTGGTCTTGATTTCTGTCCTTGACGGCGGGTGATCCCCTGTACGTGTCAAACAGTGATTGACCCAGACCGGTATAATGGAACGTTTGGGAGTGGGGACCAAGCCTGGATTACCAAGCGCCAGATGTACAACATGTCGACTGGGTTTGTGCCAGTTTAATTGACAGTTTGTTGGAGAATTTGCCCCACTGAAGCACAATATCAACTGACATGAGAGGAGCCTCAAGGTGGCTTTATTCCCAGATCTTAAAGAGAATCCAAATCTAGTTTTAAGTAAGTCGTTTTATAATTTCTTTGCTCTGTTGCATATTCCTAAAATGTGTTTAATCCAATTATCCTGCAGTAAATGTGGGGCGCAGCAGTTTTTTTTGCCCTAAGGCCCGCTAGTATGTTAATGCAGTTATACAGGGGACAGAGAAGTAAAATGATACCTTTAAAAAGAAAATGTTTTTGTACACTTACCTTTACTCCAAAAAGCCAGGGAATCCCTCTGCTTCCTTTCTCTGACTCCCTACACACGAAAACAAACAAACACACAGAGATGCTTTCAGATTCAATCTGTGGGGACATATACTGTAATTCCCCGTAATTATTTCCAGAGGACACTGCTGGGATTCACAGTAGGAGGAGAGTAGCAGCAGTCAATGACTTAGCCTTTAGTCTAGAAAAATATAGTTGTCCTTTCAGAACAAGAAAAGGTTGTGCCCTTATTAAGTAGCCATGTAGTCTTAACCAACATTTTTATTCACAGTAATGGCCTATGGGATGTATTCTAGGGAGTTTTACACATTCACACACCTTTAATGGGACATATCATGAAAAACTCACTTTTTCATTGCTTGTGCACATCCATTTGGGTATCTGGAGTGTATACCAACCCACAAACTGTGAAATAAGACAACCCAGTCAGTTTGTTGTGGGCTGCCTAGATCAGAAAACATGTGATTCAACAAACCATTCAGATTTGGCTCCCCATCCTACGTCACATGCAGACTCATTAGACCTCCATCTGAGTATAACCACCCACGGCTTGAGGAGGACCAACACAATCTCACAGCAGTTCATGAAATAGTCATGAAATTTAATCTATTTGATTCGTGTACATAGACACGAATTTCCCTTTTTTGTCATGACGCTCAGCACGACTTTCAACAACGTATTTTTGTACGAATGTGATGCCCATGTCAATATCCGCATCTTTTCAAAACAAAACTACTTAGTTAGGTTTAGGAAAAGACTGTAGGTTGGGTTAAAATATCTCTAGAAGTGGCATAACTTAGGTACCGAAGTTACGTAACAAAAACTACTTCATTAGGTTTAGGAAAAGATTGCGGTTTGGATTAAAATAACTCTAGAAGTGCTATAACTTAAGTACCAAAGTTACGTGTTGAATAAATCAACGTTGAATTCTGGTTTCACTCGGGACACAAACACCAGCCTCCCGGGCGAAAGTCTTTATGACCCATCCACTCTGACCTCCTCCCTACACGGTGTGTGTTGCTCTTTATACTTCCTGTTTCAATATTATGTGGATTACATATGAATTGATTTCGTGCTGACCATCACAATTTCTTTTTAAAATTTGTATCTTTGTACACTACGTGTAATCAATACATTACATTTCGTGACTATTTCACGATCTGCTGTGCGACCAGGCTGGAAGTACCTTTGCAAAGATACACCATATTTTTTTATTTTTCACACAGACAGTATGAGAAAAATAATGTGTTTTTTGAACATTAAAGCATGTAAACATGTTCTAGTAGAAACCTAAAATACAAGTATGAACCTGAAAGTTAGCATGATATGTCCCCATTAAAGTCCAGTACGACGACAGGCTCCTTAGATTGAATGTAAGGATCAGTTCCTTTCAAGGTGTCCATTGTTTTTCCCATCCACTTCACTTCTCTAAACGCTCATGGCAGTTGCCTCAGTTCAAAACACTGATTCAATCAAGTCATCTTTCATCCTGTTGACATGTCTGAATCTCATTTAAAAATAGACCTGATGACCTGATGGCTTATGTTTGCAAAAGCACAATGCTACTACGCGTGCCTTTCAGGTACATCATGACGGTACACGTGTTGTTATCTATTGGTCTGCTTGTGTGGCGCATGTCATGAGTTTTACACACAGAAGTCAACAGGGTTTTGCCTGCTTGTGTAAATCTGAGACAGTGTTGTATTTCTTTCTTTGTCTTTCTTTGACTGCTAAAGCCCAGTTGGGGTGAAAAGCCAGATGCTGTTTGGGTAAACCAACAACTTTCATCACAATCAAGGTGAACCAAACCTTGTCACATGCCAAGGCCCCTCTAGGTACCACCAACATGATTCTCATTGTAAGTGTAAGGGCTAAATGATTTAGTGAAACAGTGCCCTGACTGATTTTTACAGCACTTAAAAATCTGACATTTCCCAATCCCCATCTGATGAGGCAGGCGGAACGACTCCTGTCAGAAACTAAGACTTCCTTCCCCCCCATCCATCATTCCTGCCCAACCCTGTGGAGCTCAACACGCCCTCTACCCAGCACACAGGTCCAAGCCCTGGTCCAAAAGCAGAGTCGTGATGAGAAGTCAAAATGAGTTATTACTGTCACCATAAAGGAGAACCCCTGAGGACAGGTGGCGGTTGCAACCGCATTAACCTTCCTGTGAAAGGATCAGGCGCAGGCTTACTTTCACTAGGGAGTTGGGGTCATTGTTCTAAGAATACCTGTACTGGTTTTTTAGAGATAGAGACCTGCGTTCAGTGAAGGAAAGTCCTTCCGGAGCTGGCAGATAGACAGAAAAAGGAATGAAGCCCTCAAAAGAAACGTCAGAAAGACAGGCCCTTGGCAGCGGTGGTAATGTTATCCCATGGGTGCTCTGTAACTCACACCTGAGGGAAAGGTTAGCGTGAAGCTGAACTCTATCCATTTGATTACCGTGACACAGGCAGAGGTAATTAAGTTAATACAGTTTAATTATGTTGAGTAGGATTCAATGAATGTTTCATTGTTATCCCTGGTTACTGGCAGCGGAGTGAGATGGCCGTGCCACCAACAAGTGTTACCGGATGGCGGTGGTTGACGTCGGTCCCGAAATGAACACTTCCACATCCACCACGCTTCCTCAGCCAATGTAGCCAGAAGTCACTTGAGAGGAGCAAGCGATCTGTTTGCTAATTCATCCGGAAAATGTATTGTTTTTCCTTCACTGATTATAAAAGTCATTAGCATTTTTGTGACGTTAAAGGGATAGTTTGGGTGATTTGAAGTGGGGTTCTATGAGGTACTTTTCCATAGTAGGTGTATTACAGTAGATAATGGTCAGTGTGTTCCCAGCTTGGAGAAACAGAGAGGAGCACTGACACCGGAGCAAAGCAGTACTGTGGACGGGGACGGCAGAAAAGGCATTTTAGCAGCCTAAAAGAAAGGCCCACCTAAACAAATATATATTAAGAATATTTTCCGACGCCGAACTGAACTAAAAGTGAAACATATCTATACTGTTTTTGTCATCTGAGCCTGCTGGTTTTGGAGAGAGCATAGATAAGTTTCACTATTAGTTCACTTCCCCGTCGGAAAGGGCTATCTGATGGCAAGATAAGGCAGTGAAAATATTCTAAATATAGCGTACACCTAAACAGATATCAATTTCTTTTTAGGTGGGCCTTTCTTTTAGGTGTCTAAAATACGTTTTTCTTCTGTCCCCGTTTGTTTCTCCAAGCTGGAGATGTGCCAACCATCATCTACTGTAAGTAATACACCTACTATGGATAAGTACCTCTTACAACCACCCTTCAAAACACAGAACTATACCTTTATCATGCTTTACAGTATATTTGAATTAAGCTTAAAAAAACTGTTGATGTTTGATTTGACAAAGCAATTTAAAAGCCATCATCCCTCATGCTGCGACGATAAATGGGTCCCATTACTGATCTGAATTGTGTTTATACAGTATAGTGACTACGTTGTCAAGCATATACCGTCGACACATTTTTCCATCATGCATTAAACACAAATTGGGACCTTTCAACACGTCACGGGATGATTCATTTAAATCAAAATTAAACGTCACCACATTTCCCTTCTGCATTGAGTAACACACTATTTATATAACGTCCTGAATACACATCGAAACGGCGCTTTCTGAACTGATCTCAACTCCCGGCCCAATCAAGGTTGGTTGTGTGTTTACTGTGCATTGTTGGAGTGGCATTGAACGCTGTCTTTTTTAATGACTGCATTCATCAGTATGAGCTTTCAGTCATTTGAAATACAGCTCGACTGTGTTCTATGCAAGGTGTTTGTCTGCTCCCTAAGTGCCCTCTTGGTATTTTATTGAACTAATTTATTCTGAATGGAAACCCTAGAGGGTATAAAGCCATCTGTTTGACAGTGCCAGCTGGACCCTGTCCGATAAGAGACATTTTTACAGCGAGGTTAAGCTTTGGGGTTTAAGAATACATAGTGCAACGCGGTTGGTTAAGTGTGGACCGTTAGAATCGGCGGACGTAGATACAACTGATTCCAACCTATGAAGGAGAAGCTACTGAATGCTGATTACATCATAAATTACAATCTCAATCTTGGTGTCCTAAACTAAAGACAGCACTTGTAGAAATCAATAATCCGCAGAGTGCAGGAAGAGACGCTTTAAAACAGCTGAGATAACAGTTGAACACCTAATAGAAGATAGAGAGAAATTTGTGCAATGCCAATGAATAAATTATTGTCTTTTTTTTAACTGCAAGGTCAGCTCTGTTGCTCGGCTTCTCCAGGGAAACCTCCGCCAACACATATGAGCTCACACACACACACACACACACACACACACACACACACACACACACACACAAATGCAGTCCCACACACTGGTCAATCGCAGGCAGCCACACCAACACATGCACCACTGCAAATGTCCTCCTACACAGAAATGCATCTTATGAGAACATGCACTTGCAGCACTTGCAGGACATGCATGTCACGTGTATGGAGAAGAGATACACTGGAGCATGAAAACACATATATAGACAGAATATGTTATAATGAGTTATAAAAAGGGGCAGCTTTATAGTGAGTTCTCTTGACCTGTGCATGTGGGAGGCTGTTTGCAGTGGGAGAGGAGGGCGTTCAGGGGTGAACACGGCTCTCAGCAAATACAGTGAAATTACTGCACAGAGGAGACAGCCAAAAGAGTTTCAAATGCAGTGACAAAACTCTTTTCCAGAGCCGGGTTCTCCCAATCTTGCTGGCACAACATTTTTTTTTACTTTAATATACAACTTCACTGAAATCTCACAGATTTGAAGGTGACACATGGGGTAAGATGGAAAGATAGAGTAAGACTCTGCCTTGGCTGTACTGTACTTTATGGTAAATGTGAGCCAGGCACAGGAATAACACGATATGTTCAATTTTTTTAGTGGCACAAAATGTATAGTATTAAAAAATGTATAGAATTAAATTAAGTAAACACAGACATAGTAAAGAAGGACAAACAGATAAATAAAAAAAATAAATAAATAAAAAATAAACAATAAAATGAAAGAATAATACA
>CAKALG010029423.1:0-13571 GCA_916700815.1 Helicolenus hilgendorfi | reverse complement strand
CTGCCGGCAAAGTCCTGTTGTCCTGTTTGGTGTGTGATCATGTACTGACCCACAATTTGTGTATAGGTTCTACACATAACAAAGGGTACGACAGACTATATGCAGCCCAGTCGCACAGCAGTTCATGAAATAGTCACGAAATTGAATGTTTTGATTTGTGTACATAAACAGGAATTTCTCTTTTTTTTTTGTGATGGTCAGCACAAAATCAGTTTGTATGTAAACCATGTAATTGTGAACCGGGAAGTATAAAGAGCGGCAAATGCCACAAAGGGAGGAGGTCTGGGTGGATGGATGGGTCAAAAAACACAGGACTTACGCCCAGGAGACCAGTGTTTGTGTCCCGTGTGAAACCACAATTTGTCACGTAACCTTTGTACTTAAGTTATATGGCATTTCTGGTGTTATTTAAACCCAAACTGCAATCTTTTCCTAAAGCTATCTAAGTAGGATTATTCACGTAACTTCCTTACTTAAGTTACGGCATTTCTGGTGTTAATTAATACCAAACCGCAACCAGACTTCTTTTTGCAACCAGAGGAGTTTCTCCCTGCTGGCTGTTAAAAAAGATGCAAGTTTAAGTCACTTCCTCATTGGTTTCACTTCTCAGACCCCAGAGTTGCCCACTGCTTAAACTAAGTGAGAGTAGAAGAGCTATGAATAACGAAAGGTCCGCTCGCTGCTAGGCTAATGTATGCAGTGAAAATGCCATAGGCTTTGCTAATAATGATGACTAACCACTAGGCTAATTTATGCAGTGTAAAATGCCATAGGTTTAAGGTAGCTAATAGTGGTGACTATATCTGAAACATACAGCAGTTTAGAAGCTGGGGAGCTGTCATGACTTTACTGCATTTTGTTGAACATTGTTCAACAAATCAAATGAGACTGTTATTATCCCTTAACAAATTAGTCAGCCATAACAAACATAACTTTGTGATTTCCGAGAAAAGCCAACTGAGGGTAATGTGTTCATAGCTCAATTGTTCTGGGCTGTACGCCTTTTTAAATATCGTTGAGGACATTTGGGAAACTCAATCATACGGTTGAGCTAGCTTCGGATTCACATCCACTTCTTGCAAATTGCTCTTTAAAATGTCACCGGCTGCAGAGCTGCTGCGAGCGTGCAACATCTTTCCTTGAGGGAAGGATGGTGTGTAGCCTACTTTTGGCCGCATGTGCATTCCAAGCTCTCTGAATGCCTCAGGGACAAACCACTAAAAGTAGCCTAATACTGATTGGGAAGGAAGCATGTTCTTTGCTTGAAGGCAGATGAACTTTTTCTTTCGACTGAGATACACTTTAAAATGTTCTTATTCCAACATTACTGTGAAAGAGTGCATGTAAAGGTGAAAGTCACATGTCCTTCAGTAATGAAGGTCGTGACACATTTAATTATTATCAAATTTTGTGTACATTTTAATATCACCTGTTATAAGTATATATATAAGTAACTTACTTAGCCAATCACTCACAAATCCCACAGTTTTATTGGTTGTAGTTGGTTGTCTAGAGAAAGCTAGTGATGAATCGTGGCGTGCATTAGCCCACTGAGACCCACAATAGACCCATTTTTGTGTGTTTTTTAGGGGGGTACAGAGTGTCTTTATGGGGAGATAGCAGGTCAACAGTAGATGTCACATAGAAGTGGTGTACATTATCTGAAAGCTGGGAACCTGAAGTTTAATTTGAGATGCAGCTCAGCATTGTGTGTCAAGTTGTTCTAGTCATAAATCTGGAATAAACATGAATTATTGATTAATTAATTAAAATAAAGTTTACATAAAGTGTATAAGGGTTTAAATCATTATGATAGAAGTATGTGATTTCCATTCCCATGCTCACTTATGTATCATAAGTTATTGCAGCATTTTTTGGGTTGATACCATTATTTACACAAATTCGGTGCTTAATTTAACCACGTTTTACCACTTGAGAATTGATAAAAATGATCAATAATGCCTCTACTTCTGTGAAAAAGATGTGCATGCAGACTTAAATTCAACCGTGGTGTTCTGTCGGAAGACGCAGTGACTTAAACCCATAGACCGTATATAAGAAGTGGACTGTGACGTCACCCATTGGTTTGTCGACTATAATTTCGAAGCCTCAAGTTTGGCATTTTGGCCATCATGGCAACGAACAATTAACTTTCATGAACTGAAAAAGACACTGTGAAAGGGTTGAAGTTGTAAGACGAAAACACGAACAACTCCCAGACCGGACAACGCCGTGGTAGCAACCTGTCAATCACAAGGTAGCCACGCCCTAAAGCATAATGGAAATTGCTCAGAAACCCCGTTATTGTCAATTTAGCTAGGAAAACCATCCATCCTCTGAATGCTCTAGGTCTCTAGTTTGTGGCTGTAACGTTTCATGAGGCTGTGATTATCCTAGAGGTCACCACAGGTCATTTTATACAGTGAGGTCAAATAAAAAAAAAAAAAATGGTCTCACTACAATGAAATGGCAACTATGGGGACTAACATAATCACACATGGAAACAATTGGGCTCATTGGATGCACAACAGTCTCAGCTTTACATTATGTAATTCCAAGACTGTTCAGGGACCCCAGTATGCAGAAATATTCAAATACACCATTTTAGAACAAGCAAAAATAACACATTTATACTGCATTCAAAAAAACGCATTGTTTTTGCCCAAAACTGCATGTAATTGTCATAAATTGGGCATATCTATAAAGGGGAATGGGTACCCATGACACCAATGGATAACTTAGATTTTCTAGATTTCATATGATATCTGTACCTTCATTCTACTGTAGCTCTAAAACTGAATAGAACCTGCTACAGCTTCTGAAAAACAGTAATAGTGTCGGTAGTATTTCTTAATGCTGGGGGCGTGCCGACCGTCATCTACTGTAGGTAATACACCTGAACTATCACTTTAAACTACAATCCTGGCCAGATCTTACACATTGCCCCTTTAAAAAGTTGGTTAGAGTTAATACCAGTCTCAGCGCTACTTGTGAGGATGCATGCAGACTTGCTGTAACAAGTCGAAGAGGGAAAACTCTCTGGAAAACTGATGACTGTTACTGTAAACTTTCTGACAAGTTTATAGCTTCCAATGCACAGCAGCATTTTAATGAACCCACTGCACTGGGTCTCGGTGAAAAAATGTAATCAAAGCTAAAGAAATAGTGTACAAATATATTACCATAAATGCATTCTGAGCAGTTCTATAAATTCTACTAAGTTATTGTTTGAAGAAGGAATGTAGCAGGCAAATGTCAAATGATGGTTTCCACAACAGATATTAGTACTGCTGAACTGCTGAGGCTTGGCTATTTGGAATTCATATTTTTCCCATAATTTTCATTCCCCTCACATTATCACTCTGTTTTCACTCATAACTTATTCATATATCTTCATAATTCTGCAGCAAACACGCTGCTACCGCAACCTCGGCAATGGTGTACTGGAAATCTCACCATTACAATCAAATTCCTGAAAATATTTCATCTGAAGGGGAAAGGGTAGGGTTAAGTTGGTATCTGTCCAAATAGAGTTGAATGAAGAGGACAAACCTAAATTATTTATATGCTGACTACCTTTTCATTAATCTCTGAGGACTAGAAAGTGCTTCACCTCTGCAGGAGTTAATAATAGCTCCTTTAAAGAAGTAAAAGGATGGGAGAGACTCCAAACTGCTGAGGCTCGGAGTAATAGAAGTCAGTGAGTACCCACAACCTTAAGGTACTGGACATGTTGCTGTCTTTTCAACATGACAAAAACAATCTCTGTGCATGCGGTGACTGGGGTGTTTCTGCTTTAAAGGTCCCATATTGTAAAAAGTGACATTTTCATGGCTTTTATATTATAAAAGGAGGTATAAGTTCTACATAAATACTGTGAAAGTATCGAAACAATCAAATACACAGAGAAATACACACAGCCCGTATTCAGAAACTGAGCTTTTGAAACAAGCCGTCAGGATTTCTGTCCGTTCGTGATGTCACAAATCTACAATATTTAGACCATTTCAAAGTTTTAAACGCAAATATTCTAAATGTGTCCCAGTTTATTTCCTGTTGCAGTGTATGTGAATGACATCAGCTGACAGGAAGTAAACATGCACCCAAGCTGTTGCCTAGCAACACAATATTGTTGCAATTCCATTGCAATTTATTAAAACGGAGCATTTCAGACAGCGGGTAAATGCAGGTATATTCAAGCAGACAGCATGAGGAAAATAAAAGGTTTTTTTAAACATTAAAGTATGTAAACATGTTCTAGTAGAAACCCAAAATACGAAATATGAACCTGAAAATGAGCATCATTTGTCCCCTTTAAGGCAAATAATTCAAAAGTTAAAATTCAGGATTCTCAAAATCACATTAGATTAAAGGTGTTCTATACGATATCCAGAGCATTAAAGCAGCACTACACAAGATTGGAGCAAATGTGATTGGTCAGCACTGTTTGCTGTTGTTTCCACTGTTAGCAATAGCACCGTTAGCTGCAAGCCGCTGGATCAGCCGTTGCCATGTTGAGAGCCTTGTAGAGGCAAAATGAATGCTCCCAATCTCGCATTTAACACCTTTAAATGTCTCAGATTTTTGTAACATCATATAATTCCACAGCAGTACTGCAAGGAGTCAGTCATTTCATGTGTCTCTCATCTAGATTTGAGCTTTGATGTTTAATACATTTGGAACAACTATCATTGGGCTCACTTGTCATCCTCCCCGTCGTCGGATGTTTGATATCAGTTTCTGGGTATATATTACAAGACGTTTTCTTTTGAAGCAACTCAGAAAATGCAATTTGCAATTCATGCCGTGGTACTGCATTTCCCTGATCTCTACCACACTCAAGATGCAAGTGTAAAGTGTCTCGAAAAGCTGAAGGAACGTATGCAGGGAAAACAATCTACAAGTGTAATGACTGCAGTGCTTAGCTGGCATGATCACATTAACCTCTGGACTCCCTGGGAAACTGTGATTATAGAATCAATGCTTATAATCAATGTGCATTTGCAGCATTGCATCAGTAGGAAAATCCTTTGTCCCAAACCACTGAGCTTCATCTTATCATTTGATGTTCAAAGTTATCCTGCTGCCGTCCTTCCTCTCATTTCTGAACATCTTTTTTGTCCCCGCACTTTCTGAGCTGTCTCTCGCGGCTAACACCCACTCTGGCAGAGATTGAAAACGGCTTGAGGATTAACTTCAGAGACGCACCGCATGTGCCGGGAGTCCCCATGTCCCTCAGCTAATGCATGAAGTCAGCAAAGGACAATGCTTTGTCCCCATGTAACGCTGGATGTCAAAGAACCACAGCTCAAAAGCTCATGGATCCCTCATGGAATATTTCAGAAACATTAACCAACAACAAACCAAATATTCTGCTATATAAACCCAATAACAGCACGATATATTGACCTCATACAAATATGAAGAGCCTACATATAATGTCCCATGAGATATCCAATAACAGAAATTAAATAAATATATACATACAGCCTGATGAGTACAAATATATTACACAAACTAAACTAATTATAAAGCAAAATGTACAAATGCATCTGCTTCAGTTGAATAAAATATTTTATATCTCATCCAGTCTGTTCTCCCTGTAATGTATGATTTTATGTGACATAAATTATTTTTTTTCGTCCTGTTCCATGCTTTAGAAATATAATCAGTAGGGCAAATTCATTTTAACGCCACTAATTTCTTTAACGTATTAAAGTGGCAGTAGGCAGAATATTTTTGGCATCATTGGGCAAAAATTCCATAATAACCTTTCAGCATATTGTAATTCAAGTGTTCTGAGAGAAAACTAGACGTCTGCACCTCCTCATGGCTCTGTTTTCAGACTTTAGAAAATCTAACCCGTGACGGAAGACTTTGGCCAATCACGGGTCATTTCAGAGAGAGAGCGTTCCTATTGGCTGTGCTCCGGCTGGTGGGCGGTGCTTGGTATTTCCTTCTGATCTCAACATCGTTGCCGGGTCACAAACTTTCTCATTTTACAGCTAAACAGTACACTACAAGATGTTTCTGAGAACATTTGAGGAGAGAAATAGGCATTAGAATAACAGAATATTGATTCATATTTGATCAGCGCTGCCTAGTTTGACCGTTTGATCGGAGTTTGCGAGTGATTGACAGCTGCTCAGAGACAGCAGGCTCCAGATCGGCTCTGATTGGTTGTTTTCCTCCGGTCTGTGAAATCTTGCAGATGCCGTTAGGAGCACCGGAGGACACAGAGGCACATGATTTTTTTCAGCTAACCTGTCTCGTGCACTACTGTCAGGATATAGCGACCGTTTTATAAAAATAACTTTTTTTAATCATATTTGCTCCATTTTTTTACCCACTGTTGCTTTAACGCAACTTGCGATTTTTAGGTTGCACCATGTCATACTAGCTTGTCGACAAGGAGGTTAAATAACGCTTGTTATCTTGAAGGAAAAAAGAACATCTCTAATCTAGTTAGAGTATGTGCATTTTCACAGTTTTCAGAAAGTGGAAAGCAGAGGAGTAGCCTACCATATAGAATGTGGCTGGTATCCAATCTGTAGCAGTGCAGAAACTATCCTATTAACATGTTTTATCTCAGTGACAATACTGGCGACGTGGATTAGAGGCGTAACATGAAAGTCACCTTCTAAGCATCTGCAACAATAAACCTCTAAACATGCATTCATACCATGTAATTACACACATCATCATAGTTGCAGTATCTCTCCTGACATAAGAGGATGTCCCTTGGCATTTACGGATCAGGTCACAATGGCACAGTCTTTCAGTTGTCCTCCCCGTCTCTTGAATAAACACGACTATAGATAGAGGTGGTGAGACAAGACTGAGCGAGTGGAATGTTAGTCCTACCTGGTGTTTCTGGCAGATGGTGAATGTCCACTCTCATTGGTCCCAATTCTAAAAAAAAAAAACACCCCGCTGAATAATTTAGGACACTTTGTGTCAGATTGTGTCTCCATTCATCATCCATTATGACAATCTCAGTCACTGCCACCCAAGCATCCTTTTTCTGTACTTAAGAGACAGACAAACTGCAATGATGAATTCATTCACTATATGTGTTCATCCTGTGAGGAAACTGGCAGGTGTTCTTTGCAGATGTCAGTCAAATAAACCCATATGTTGTTTCTCAACTTGTTTCTCAGACCGGAGGAAAACAACCAATCAGCTGATCCGATCTGGAGTCTGCCGTCCAGCTGCCGTCTATGAGCCGGCTGTCAATCACGCGCCAATCAAACTAGGCAGCGCTGATATGAATCAATATCCTGTTACTGTAATGCCTATTTCTCACCGCAAATGTTCTCAGAAACATCTTGTAGTGAACTGTTTAGCCGTAAAATGAGAAAGTTTGTGCCCCGGCACCCATGTTGAGATCAGTTGAGGAAATACCAAGCACCGCCCACCACCTGGAGCACAGCCAATAGGAACACTCTCTTTCTGAAATGACCCGTGATTGGCCATGAGGAGGTGCGGAAGTCTCTCTCAGAACACTTGAATTACAATATGCTGAAAAGTTATTATGGACTTTTTTGCCCAATGATGCCAAAAATATTCTGCCTACTGTAGGTTTAATGAGGTTACTGTACTTCCCCAAACAAAAGACACAAAAGAGGAGGGAAGAGTAAATCATGCCTACATGTGTGATGACTCAGCAGCAGCAGCATTAAATGAGAAAAGTTGATCTACAGGAGAATAAATATTTTGAAAGCAATGCGGAGTACCTGATAGCCTTACTGCATTATATTCCATTATATTTTTATATTGTGAATTGTCAACTGCCACCTGAATTTTGTGTTTTCCTTTACATAAATAAAGTAATTTACACCTTAAATTGGTGCATAGATATTCACCAGAATGCAGAAAAATGAAGTGTTTGATACTCCCCCGCTTAATATTATCCATTAAAAGAAAAAATTCCAGACCTCACTAATTTCTAAACTATGGCTCTACTTTGGGCACCTGAATAATTCAAATGCTCGGCTTCCCACAAAATTCCACAAAATGATTTTCTCGTTAAGAGATTATTTCAGTAAGTGTTTGGGTCGCTTGTGTGTAGCTTTTAGGAATTCCTTGGACAAAGTTAATCAAAATTTCATGCAAAGATAAATGGTTACTTTTTGATGAGAAATGAATATGAAAGTATGAGCTTACCTTGAGAATCTAAAAGCACTTAGTTGCTGCCGGTTCAACCCGACAGAGTGATAGAGCTCCGTAACACAACTACTGCCGGTGTCACGTCTTTTAAACTGCTAAAAAGAATAGGAGCATCATCATTTCTTATGTGCTGTTTACACCGTTATATTAACTTTTTCTTCACATCTTGGGCTCAGTGTGCTGAACGCATCAAAGCTGCCAGGTTTTCGATTAGTGGGGAACAGGAGGACGCCCAACTTCCTCCACCATAGAAGCAGAAAACGTGGAGGCTCCATGCATCCCAAATGGCATGACAAATGCTGATGACTAATGTCTAAATAGCCTCATGGACCTGCACCACCTGCTTACCCAGCGAGGCTCACCGATGCCAACAACGAATGAGTTCCTGCTTGAGGACAGAAATGATTTTAACTGGCACCCTGTAGCTCAGCAGATAGCATGGAGCTAGCATGGAGCAGCCCTGCGTCAGAGCAAATCCACAAGACGTTTAATCTGTAATAAGGACAAAGTGACCCTTTTTCAATTTCTTCAGGAGATTTAATTTCCAGTTTATTGGTCACTTTTCCTCGCTGGCTCCAGATGGCTCCTGCTGATCTCACTGACTACACTTGGAGCAAAAGCATATAAGCATTAAAGGTACAGTGTGTAGGATTTAGTGGCGTCTAGTGGTGAGGTTGCAGATTGCAACCAAGCGTGTCAGAGAACTACCAACATGTTCTCATCCCAACTCGTCACATGCTGACCCTTTGTCAGACCCTTCGGCGTCACTTTTCAGTCGCGTAAACACGTGCTTAATGTTGCGAATTAAACAAAAACACCTGCTTAGGTTTAGGCAGCAACACCATGTAGTTAGGTTTATGAAAAAAACAACATGGTTGGGCTTAAAACTGCTACATTTTTACAGTGCTAATGTGTTTTGACATTGTGAACACAGGACACGAACTCTGACGGCCGTGACAAAGCGTAGGTATTTGACACCCTGGGAATGAGAACGGGCTGGAACTACGGTGGCCTTCAGGTAATATAAAACCGTGATAGTCTCTCTCTAGAGCCAGTGTTTGGTTTGTTCGTTCTGGGCTACTGTAGGAACATGGCGGACTCCGTGAAGAGGACCCGCTGGCTATGAAGGGCTCATTCTAAGCTAACGGAAACGTAATTCTTAGTTTCAGGTGATTTTACGCTAATGAAAACATAGTTATGAATATTATATTCCATTTCTACCAATAGATCCCTTTAAATCCCACACACCTTGGACCTTTAAAGATGCTCTAATCCATTTTTTCATATTGACAATTGACAATTCTTTATTTATTTATCTTTGTATTAATTCCACTCTTCTGTTTACATTTCCCTTTTATTCATTCATGTATTTGTTTTTATTAATTCTCAATTTTATATATTTATTCTTGCATGTTTTATTTATTTATTTATTTATCTATCTATTATTTTTAAATGTATGTATTTATTTATGCATTTTTTTTCATTTCTGCACCATTTCCCCTTACACTTCACCCCTTATTTATTTCCCTAAACTTATTTATTTCTGTATTCTTTCTCTACACATTTCTTTTGACATTTTTTTATGCATTTCTGCCTCATTATGCAAATGAGGGGGCTGTCACTCAATGTGTGTTATCATGGGGCGCAGAGTGCATGTGCATGCATATTTTTGCTACTTTTAATGACACAATTATTTATTTCTTCATTTATTTTTGATTATCGGCAGGTTCCGTCCTCCATAGTATGTGTAATGTGAAAAGGGTTGCTCGAAGTGACCCACGGAGAGTTATTACACCGACTCTGAAACACTGAATGTGTAATAAAACTGTTTGCTATAATATTTGTTCGCCATCAACTTTAAAAGGTGACGACATGTCAATGGCTTGTTGTGCTGCTTGCAAGTGTCTGAAAAATGAAAACATGCGGCTTTAAAAACCTACACAGGCCACATGTATTTTGTTTCTGAAAACTGCATCTCTACTGGAGTAGATGACTTGTTTGTCTAATTCAGTTTAAGGATAATTTAGAATGAACCAAATATGTGTTCATATTATTCATGACTCAAATCTAAGATGTTCTACTAAATCTTATTTTACAGCGACCAGATGAAAATGGCTTAATTTTATAAGCTCTAATTAAAATCTCCCCTATCTATTATTGTCGTATAACTCAAAAAGTGGGCGTGCTGATAAAAGGATATGTATAAATGCTTCATGATGCAGTACATTTCAATTAAATCAAAATGTTTTTTTCTCTCACTACTAAAGTGAAGGACAAGATGAACATATTTAATCCTTCACAGTGCTCAGAAAAAAACTACTCCAGAGATTAGCTGTTACAGTGTGACACCACTTGGTGTTAGCCATATGCAAATTCATGTTCCCTCTAATTCAATAGTAAATCATGCCCACGCAGAACAGGAGAGAATACTGCTGGACCTTAGTGGGGAAGTGAGCCTATCATTTGAGGAATCTCTTTTGCGATCGGTGCTGGCTTTAAATACATCTGTTTAATTGCTGTGTCATGACGGGATAATTACTGTCATTCCAACCATTCAGGGGGACTAACAGGCCGGCAGACTACCTACCTACCTAACACTTTTCCCCTGTTTGCATGGTTCTGCAGGGAGTTGTAGTTGCTGGTTGGCAGTAAAGTGAAGGTAAAATGAAATGAACAGAACAGTTCGCTTGGCATTTGATGAATAGTGGGTATTAACATTATGAGAGGGAGCGACGTGCGGCTTCAAAGCTCTTTGAATCCAGCTTTAGGTGACACTTTGTGCTAATGTATTCCTCGCACCTTGCAACGGCACAGCGACACCATCCATGTGCCAGACATTCAGATCACAACGCTACCGTGCATCTGTAAAGGGGCATTTCACAGCTTTTGAGTGATAGTTAGTAGTAGTAGATAGTAGTAAGTAAATAATTGCTTGTACAAAGTCATTCTGAATTGAATGGACAGTTAACCCTCTGGTTGCAAAAAGAAGTCTGATTGTATAGAAGTCTATGAGAAAATTAGCCTATTTCTCACTTGATTTATTCCCTCAGTAAACATTGTAAACATGAGTTTATGGTCTCAATCGCTAGTTTCAAGTCTTCTTCAATACAGCATGATGTTCATTTAGTAAATTATGGTCCCATTTAGAGTCAAATAGACCATAAAGCACCTTGGGATTGACAGGTTGCTACCATAACGTTGTCCGGTCCGGGAGCTGTCTGTGTTTTCATCTTAGAACTTTAACCCTTTCACAGTGTGTTTTTCAGTACATGAAAGTTAATTATAATCTTTTTGGTCACTTAAAATTATTTTAAAACTATACTTAGCTCCACCCTATCATGTCCTTTCTGGTTGTAAAAAAACAACATGGTGACAGCCAAAAGCGAAGATGGCGATGGCCAAAATGCCTAATTCGAGGCTTCAAAAACGGCAGTTCACAAACAAATGGGTAACCTCACGATGACTACATTGACTTCTTAAGTCTATGATTCATACACGGCATCTGTGATGCTTGTGCGTGTGCATATACGTCCCTGTGACCAACTCATCGAAACACTGCTCAATAGTGCTACCAGTGGTCAAAACCTCCACAGGGCACCTTTAAGTTGAAGCAGTCAAGTTTATTAAGAAATCATCCAAGCTAAGTGTTGCCAAACAGTTCATGAAAGTTAATTATAACCTTTTTGGTCGCCTAAAAATGTCTTATTCAGCATTCGGTTGTACTTAGCTCCACCCTCTTGTGTCACTTCTGGTTGCAAAAAAACTAAGATGGCGACGGCCAAAATGCCGAACTCCTGGCTTCAAAACAGCACTCTACAAACCAATGGGTGACGTCACAGTGACTACGCCCGCTTCTTATATACTGTCTATGATTTCCGCTCTTACCTGTAGTGCTATTTATCAATCTAGATTGTTTTGGTGTGAGTTGCCATAGAGAAGTCTGCCTTTTCAACAATCTAATGGAACTAGATGGTAATTCGCTTGTGGTGCTCAACTGGAAAGAGACATTGCTGTTGAGTTTTTCAAATGTATTTGTTTGGCACTTTGAGCACCATCTAGTTCCATTATGTTGGAGAGGAGGATGACATCTCTACAACTGATATCTTCAACACTCGACAACTCACACCAAAACTATCTAGATTGATAAATAGCACTACAGGTAAGAGGGAAAATATGTATTTTTGATTTGTTGGTGAACTGTCCCTTTAAGCCTCAAGCCTTCAATTGTATTGTTTTAAAGGTGCAGTGTGTAGGACGGCATCAACGGTTTGGCGGCATCTAGTGGCGAGGTTGCAAATTACAACCAACTGAAACTTCTCCCATGTGCCAAGCATGTAGGAGAACTACGACCCTCTAGAGCCTGTGTTTGGTTTGTCCGTTCTGGGCCACTGTAGAAACATGGCGGCCGGCTCTGTGAAGACGACCCACTCCGTATGTAGATATAAACGACTCATTCTAACATAAGAAATATACAACAATTCATATTTTGAGGTGATTATACACTAAAGAAGACATACTTTTTATTTAATATTATATTCCATTTCTGCCAATAGAGCCCCCTAAATGCTACACACTGTAAGTTATGTTGTCTCTAATATATACACAGATGCAGTTGTCACGGGGCTGTTAAAAACCTCTGCACACCTTTTAAATGCAGTGTGTAAAACCTGCATTTCAATGCGATTGCTAAGGCATGGTGACGTGAGCTCATATCAACATCAGCTGTCCTGAGTGCTGCTTTCACAAGGCTGACAACTGATAGATATGCAGAGACAAAATGATAAAGCATGCAGGGTGGAAATCTGATGGAGAAAGTGTTAGAAATAACATACAATAAAAATGCAAAAGCAAGGTAAAATGTCGTGAGATGCACGTGGACTGAAGAAATCAGCACGTTTTACAGAATTCTTGGCTGGCTGCGATTTCACGCTCTTCTACCCAGCTGAAGCGCTCAGTGGAGCTGGATGTGTTTTAGGTCCTAAAAGGAGAGTGTTGATGGTAATATACTAAGCCATCGTTGATGCCACTTAAGGAATGTGCTTTGCAGTGCAACATGGAAACAGAAGCCGATCGATAACTATGCAGTCGATAACATTCAAGATCAATAACCTACTGTATCAACCTACACAATGTACATAAATTGTTACAAAGCACTGCACTTTTTTCTTCATCACAAAGCAGTGTTGAGGATGTAAAACAAAGCCTGTATTCATTTAAAAAAATCTTTACAAAATTGATTCAATTGATAATTGAAAAATGGAAGACCATATTTTAGCTTTGAGTGTATTTATTATTGCTTGGTATCTCAGTATTCAGGTCTCTTTGTTTTTCAATGTATTAGTGCTGAAGTGAATCCTTCATAAAGAAAAAAAGGAAGCATTTCAGTAAGATCGGTGAGGCAA
>CAKALG010029416.1:0-38524 GCA_916700815.1 Helicolenus hilgendorfi | reverse complement strand
CGCATGTGTGCCGACCCGCTACACTTATACGCTGTAAAAAGTTACAAATAGTCCCTTTTAAGAAACCGAACTCAAACACCCCTTCATCTTAGTTTAAGGTTATTTATAGCTACTATAGCGTGTTGGGGTGCTACAACATTGAAAAAGGCTAAAATGTGTCCTCATTACACGCTGAATGTCTGTGTAATGTCGTGCTATATATATGCCTTCCAATGAGACCGGATTACCCCATGACAAACAAACCCACTTAAGGGCACCATGAGACCTGAAATATGTTGAGTGTCCCTTCCCTGCTTCTATAAAGAAGAAAAGAGAAGTAAAAAAGAGAAAACCTTTGCTAACATAATGTGTTGAACACAAGTTTATGCCACTGCTGAAGGCATCAAAAAGCTAAACCAGAGTGGGAGGCGTTATTGTTCGCAAGCATCCGCTCTGCAGTTCAGGCTAACAAAGACATCCAACTTGGTGAAAACATTCTCAGACTTACATTTTTCCACATGTAGTGTCTTATAAAATCACAGCTCAGGTAACATATTTCAGAATAAAAGACATTGACTGTTGAACATGTGGATGAGTGGCAGAGAATACCAGTTAGGAGTTCCTGCCAATGGAAGAGCAGGCAGCTGGAACACTGGCTCTGTCCCAATACTAACGCTTGAAGTATTTGCAGAAGTGGCATCTTGTGTGATATCCGGTAACTGCCAGAAGTGCCTGTTGAGACTGCAAGCATGTGGAAGTTATTCAGAGCACACCGGGACATAATGGTGCCTTCTCATCAATCAGGAAATGCATGGCTAAATTAAACTCAACTGCTTTCTTGGTTTTATTTTTTTCCACTTAAAGAACAAATTAAGTCCGAGTCACCAGCTTTACAGTTACAATCAGATGAGAGGGGGACAAACAAAAAAAAAGGGGCTAAAAGAAGTAATTAGCAAAACAATTAAATTGGGATGTCTAGAAGCATGTGTGCCCTTTCTATATTAAATAAAACATTAACATTATATTAATTAGATTTTTTTTTCAAAATTCTCAAATTCATTGAAGATAAGAATGTGACATGTTGGCAATGTCAGATATTTTACTATAAATTATCTCAAGGATAGATTTCAATATGAAGTAATCCGTGAAAGTTCTGCCATTGTGTGTTTGATCCTGAATGTTCACCTTGATTTAAAATGTGTCATACATTTAAACTTATTTATGTCTGTCGAATCATAAAAAACAGCTGATGGCGGCATTACCTTAAACTGATCTGGTGGTACGCGGTAAATTGTAGGACTTGGCTCAAAGATACAGTGAGTGCGCAGCAAGTTTCAAGTTCACTGTACTGTACACTGGCATAATTAAGATGTGGGACACACAATGTACATTGAGACCAACATTGCGAGAAGCCTTTTATGTTTGTGTTGAAAATGTAACGTTTCATGCCGTTTTATAATGAGTTAGATGTGTCGCTTTCAAGTTTTGCTTTCACTTTTACAACCTGGTAGGTGTAGGCCTCCTACAGTCTATAGTACGGTGGTTAGAGCAACTGATGACACCTACTTAAATAACCAGTGTGTAACAATTAAGGGGATCTATTGGCGGAAATGGCATATACAATTAATAAGTATGTTTTCTTTAGTCCACCATGTTCCACCGCCATGCTTCAACAGTAGCCCAGAACGGACAAACCAAACTCTGTTAACTTTTCCTGCTTAAGCCGTTACTCGCTCCCGTCCCTGCTGCTCTCTCTCTCTTGCTTCACCACTCACTTCCCACTTACTCACACACTCTATGCACTGGCTCTGCTCCAAAACGGCTCTAGATAGCACCATTTGTGTTTTTGCGTCAGCCACTGTAGCTCTCCAACACACAGGAGAGGCTTCAGTTGGTTACAATATCCTCACCTCCTCGCTAGATACCGCCAGATCCTACACACTAAACCTTTAATGGCACTGATAACAATTGAATCTGCTTGCCAAAACAACATATGTTAACTTTAAAAGAGAGAAAGCCCTCTAGCAGTCGCAGTAATTATGACGGGAGTGAAGGAGGAAGTCAGGTGATGTTGTCATATTGCGACAAAGTCCACATAGAAGAGTCATCTCTCGTGAAATTTTAGAATGAGACTTCTCATTGAGCGAGATTTAGTTAGACACAATAACAAACAGACCGGATCGAGCCAAAGCTAAAGAAAAAAAAAACATTTTATTTCTCTGTAGGACGCTCATAAAAACATCTGAGCCCGTCAGAGGCTGCTACAAGCACTTTTAGTGGACGTATATTGACAGTGCGCAATTTCCCGGAAGGATTAAATTGCAGCTCGGCTTTTGCTCAATACTGGACCATTTTCAAAAATTGTTGTACCCATTAGTCGCATAGACACACAAACATAGGAAAATAGGGTCCAGGATCAAAAATACCCAAGTTTCCCTTTAACTAAGAGAGGCAGAATAATAAAACTTAAAATCTTGGGGGAAAAAAAAGGGCTTATTAGGATGCATTAAAGTTGTGTTAAAGAACATTGTTTTTATACTCTGCAACATCAATATTAGACCTTTTAAGATTTCAAACCAGTGGAAATATACTGTATGTCTATTACGTTTCCTTTTTAAATCTGCAATGGCCTTTTTTAATGAGCTCCGGACCAATGCGTAAATCAAAGAAGTCAATGAATAGCAAATTGGAGCAGTTCTCAGCGGCAGCGCTCCCTCTGAACCTGCAGGAGCCTTTCAGTGATTATCAAGGTATTGGATAAGGTAATTGCTGTATTAGCTGCTACTTCCCACTGAGTTGCTAATTATTTATCCAGCCTGGGAACAGCTGAACTTTAACACTGGATATCTATAATGTGTCTCGTTCTCCAAAAAAGGGGGCAAAAATTATAGGGTAAGCTGTTGTGAAATCATGATTGCAATTACAGACCATTCTTTCTGATGTAGTCTACACTCATTGTGACCTTAGAGGGACTAATAAGATGATGAAAAGAAAGGTCTCAGCATTTCAAAGGTTCGGCTTGGAAAGTGTGGTGCAATGAGAAGTCTTTTTATATTGCTCCTGAAATAAAGCCCTCGTCCTCCGACACATGATGGCTCATTAAACCGGTCTACAGACGCAGCTTTATGGCCCGCAGGCATGCAGGCACAGGAGGCGAGGGAATCACTGCCTTCTATTGTATCAACATACTGTACACAAGGCAGTGACCGGCTGTACCACAAGCTGAGTTCAGATTCTCTGCGCACAGATAATGTGGACTGATCAACATGTTTGCAAATAAGTCAACACTATCCACACTGTAAACAATTGCTATTAATTTACAGCAGGATTTCAATAGTATTAACCTGCTATTGCTAAAAACGGTGCTTTACTGTTAATACAAAAGAAAACCAAAGTATCATCAGGAACAGTTTCATGCAGTATTTGTTTAATTCTGGGACCTGATCTGCACATGTGAGGCTTGTACATTGTTCATGATTGTAAAATCAGTGAATTAGCTCTGTTCTTCACTCACACGTTGTTATTGTTTGCATTCTGTGCTTGTAGCCAGCTATAGACAGACATTTTGGGAAAAGTGTCAACAAGTCTATTAAAGCCTTTTTCCTAACAAGTGCCTTTAATTGTATTTAGTGTGATTATTCCTATGTCTGTAACCGGCTACGAAACACAAAAAAATAATGTTTATAATAACACAAATAACACAAAAATGTTTATTAAAATGTATGTAAAAACTACAAACTAAATAGAAATATACAGAAGTATACAGAAAATGTGTGGAACCTTCTGTGTAATACACAT
The DNA here is from genome assembly GCA_916700815.1 of Helicolenus hilgendorfi. NCBI lineage: Eukaryota > Metazoa > Chordata > Actinopteri > Perciformes > Sebastidae > Helicolenus > Helicolenus hilgendorfi. The sequence goes on along the minus strand of CAKALG010029416.1, from coordinate 34,747 downwards.
ATGTGTATAAAGTATGTACACATATGTGTATAAAGTATGTACACATATGCTAGTTTGTTGTTTCCCAATATGCATTGCATATACACTAAACTTTACATGTGTGTACATTTATTAAAAAAAAAAAAAATAAGTGATTTGTTCAGCTCATATAAAGGTTGGACACCTGTTTGAAGCTTATTCATCATCCATTCAACACTGTTTCCTCTCATGAAAACACAAACAACTGTGACACATTATGACTGAGCAGTTTTTAAGCATCCTTTAGTTGTTTAACCAACTAATTAATAAGCCTCTGTGATTACAATTTTTATATCTTCATAGAACTAATTTCATCATCAAATTACATAATCAGACTAATAGAGTGTGAATGGCATAGTCACTCTGCATTAGTTGACACAGAGCGGTGTCATTCTGCTGTTGGAGGAAGCCACTGTGTTTCTCAGCTTACAGTACTGCAGTGTATGTGTACAAAAGAGTTATGACATAATGAATAATATAAGATATATTTACAGTATTGTTGCCAGTGCCTGCGATAATTAGTGCAGATGGTATCGAGATGATAAACAAACCTGAGCTCTGGCAACACAAAAGTTGGCGCGTCAAGCCATGAAATTTCAAAGTTCACAAATAATTATAGTTTCCCCAAATTTCTGCATGCATTATATTTATATATAAATGTGAATTGGTTTGAATCTCTTTCAATAAATGAGACCCCCGGGGCAGAAATGTCTCAGGCTGATAGCTGACTTCATCCTAAAAGGTCCTTAATTATCCTGCGTCCAAAATTATATTTTCCAGATGCTCTACGGCCCAGCGTGAGGATGATGCTCTCAGTGATGCAAATAAGAGTAGTTTAGTTAAAAGGGTATTTATTGAAGCGAACTGGTATCTAATGCTCGACTCAAAACACTGCACTCACACAGACCCTTCGATCTGGATCTCTCACCCACACTTGTCAGTTGCAGTGTTGCACCCCATCATTATATAACTATTAATATATTTTAATAAAGCACAACACTGAAATGTAATTTACATAAAAACAGAGTAAACAGCGATTGCACACTATATCCTCCTGCTCTATCGTAACTGTTTATTTTTTTCAGATTTTTTTTTTTTTTTTTTTTGTCACTGGTACATTTCTCAGTATTAAATTACACTATCTTGTCAGCCTCGAACCAAAAATTGATGGTTACAGTTTATGTATAATTCTAGAAGATGGATAAGTTGAGATGCATGTATAGGCAAGATTGCTCTTCTAGAGTTTTTATAGCACCGGAGGGCAGAGGAGGTTGTGTTTCCATCAGAAATCTCTCACCTCGTTGTATTGTCTATACAGTCCCTGCATGGCATCACATTATTGCAGTTTTTTCCTTTTCTGACACCTTTTGTTGCCTGACACCCTGCGATCACAGCTGCTGTTCACATATAAAGCATGCACTAGGGCCCTCACAGGCAGAACAGACACAATGTATTCATGTGCACACACTTTGTGGAGTCTCCATTTTTATGTATGCTTATGCACATTAAAAAATCATATCCTGGTGCAAAGTGTCACTCTGTGTTCTGTTGTTTTCCGAGTGTAATTAAATGCTCAATAGTGGGAGATGATCAGAAATAATTTTGTAAAGACAGATGTTTTTAAACTCAAGCAGAAGTTTCAACAATGTCAACATTAAAAGTATGTCAGCCGCTGACACTCAGGTTGTTAAAAGAGCCACCTGGAGGCAATGTTTGATTTAAATGAGTGTATGCAAAATAATAATAATAAAAAATCATTCAGCCTAGTTAACTTTTTCTTTAAATCTTAAAATGCTTTTCTCACATAATTGGGCTTTTTTTTCTTCTTCTTTTACATATGAATAGTGAGGATTTTTACCACAGAGTTCCAGTGCTTCACTACAAAGCACACACTAGACTGTAAGCCCAGCAGGATAAAATCCAATAAACCCCCTCTGGATTGAAGAGGAAAGTTCTAGCGGAGCGCAGTTAATTTTTCCTCCTGCACTATTTCAGGACACTGAATAGAGGGCACAGGACTTTCACTTGTCATGATTTATGGCAAAGTATAACAGCCTTGTTAAAGTAACTCCAATTACAGATCCTCTTTACCTGGTGAGGCTTACATCTTCTCACCCAGAATGCCTCTGGAAACCCATTTAGGTCAGAAAAGCCTCCAATGACCACATATCTAAATCAGAAGGAGACTGGCCGGAGCATGACAGACTCCCTAACCCCCACCATCTTTCGAAGAGAAACACTTCTGAGCACTTCTCACTCTGAACAAATGATATCTAGTCTCCCTCGGTGCTTGCAGCTTTTGAGGAATCGGTTAAATGTGTCAAGATCACCTACTCCACTTTACGGTGACCTCAAAAAGCTTTTTGGGAAGCTGTTATGTTTTTTTTTTTTTTTTTTTAAAGGGACAATTTTGACCTTCATGCGACAAAATATAGTTATTCAAGTGTACAGTCTTTATTTTGTTCCTAGAATTGTGCACACTCACTGGTATGGGTCATTGGAATTAAAACGAATCATGCCTGGTGTAATACAAAAACGAGACTGACAACACTAAACTAAAATATCACCTTGAATATGGTCATAAACTCCCCAATCAGTTCGAATTACAAGTGAATGGAGTTCTCACTCTGTTTGGCCTGCGGGCTCAGCATGTATAGTACCTCAAATGACTGCAGCACATGAATATGATTATGTGTTTCTTTTATTGTTCAAGAGGCGAATAATTATTGTCCCTTTTTAATGTGCATGCTTTTCATTTTTCTCATTAGTATCTCTACAAAACAAAGTAATTAAAGTTCCTGTAATTTATGAATATTTTTACAGCACTGTCTTAATCCGCGCTTTTGGATTCAGAGCCCGAACGGAAATCACTGTATGTTTTCAAAAAAAGTTTCAGATACAAGATAATTAAACATATGCATATCTTATGGTAATTTGTCTGCACTTGCTCTGAATTTGGCCCTGGATTGCAGTTATTATGCAGACCGACTAAAATGTCCTTACACTCCAAAAAGGTCCTTAAACTCCACAATGTTCTTACACATGGTTTACAACTTATACAGGAAAGTGGAGACCAGCTAAAATGTCCTCACTTTCCAGAAAAGTTCTCACTTTTCACAATGTCCCTATTTTTCAAAAAATCCCTTCCCCTTCAGATTTTAAGACTCCAATTGGAAAGTGGTGACTGGCTAAAAAGTATTTACATCCCACAATGTCCTTACACACAAGGTCTAAAACTTCAATTTGAGAGGACCAATCAAAATGTCCTTAGTTTCCAAAAATATCCTGACATTCCACAATGTTCTCACTCCCAAGGTCCAAAACTCAAATTGGAAGGTGCAGCTGCATTAACATGTCAACGGTTTAATAAAATGCTGGTTATTTTTATTTATTTTTTTGGTTCTTTGTAATTTCTCACTAATGTATTTAGTAGTCTCCGTGAAGTCCTTAAATATCTTAGCAGGGTACATACATGAAGTCCACAGATGCACAAAAATGAAGCAGAACATTCTGAAGCCGAAGAAAAGACGAAACAAAGAAGCCACAATAAAGATCAGAATGACACAGCAAACTCAATTAAAAAGAATAACATCTGTGCATGTCACAAAAAGAAATAAAAGCCAGACCCAACAAGGTTATTACAAAGTTGGACATTTAAATCAGACCATATTTCCTACACTTGCTTTGGTTTTAAGAAATACTGTTTACTCCTCAAACATCACTCTATTTGTGAGATATCTGTAAGCTCTCATATATTTTGCCCGTGCCAAGCGAATGTACGTATGTGCTACATTTTGCAACTGCCATCAAACGGCTGCACTTATCAAGATAAAGTGTTCTGTTCCCTCACACTCTCTAGGAGATGTACATCAAGCTGGTGGACATTTAGAAGTACTTTTCTAAAAATAGGGCCCTTGCTGGGCCTTGCTGAGCAATCATTCACATTAAACACTTGTCACACACAGCAGAGGACATCTTTCAGTCTCTTCTTCTAACGGCCACATCCGTAGATCATTGCATTTTTTTTTGTACATTCCTCCGCCGCTCATGCCCTGACTGAAGAAACCTTTCACTGAATAATGTGTGCCAGTGAATTTCACCTTTTCATTTATAACTGCAAGAGATCAGACTTACAACGACTGAGGGGACAGGACATCTACCAGCATGCAAGAGGGGTTCAAGGAGAAAACAGTGTCTACCCTATGTGTTGCTTTACAAGAAATGTCATACGCAGATACATTTATATTGCTATATACTTTTTTGTTTTAGGGATACGGCTGTCATTTTATCGTTTTATTATTAACAGCAATTCTGTTACAGCTGCAGGGGGTAGAAATAGAGCAAATATGATTTTAAAAAGTTATTACAAAACGGTCACCATATCCTGACAGTAGTGCATGAGACAGGTAATCTGAAAAAAAAAAAATCATGTGCCTCGGTGTCCTCCGGTGCTCCTAATGTCATCTGCATGATTTCACAGACCAGAGGAAAACAACCAATCAGAGAGAGTGGGTGAGTGCCTTCGCTGGTTCTTTTGTTTAATTTATGTTCTAGTCAGCTGCTTGGCAGTGGTGTTTTAGTTTTAGTTTTTTCAAGATATATTTAGTGTAGGGAGCCTTCCTTTAAGCCGGTTTTCATTTGGTGTTTCGCCTCTCCCTTTAAATCGCTTCCGATTTTTTTTTTTTTGTGGTTAACCTTCGGGATTAACTTTTAGATTCCCCTGGTCCGCAATTGCGAAATAGATTATAATTCTTACAGTCTTTAATGCACATTTTTTAATTATGATTTACACTATTTAATGCACTTTTCTTGTAATATGTACATATCATCTGTCACTCCCTTTACATATTGTAATATGTACTTACCTGTCACTGTCAATATAAATCCCACTCTCTGTGCTCACAGTATATAGACATATCCACATGTAAATGCTATACATAGTCATCCAATCCATGTATATCCATCCGATATTTATTTCTTTGCGCTATTTGTATTGTTACAACTTCCTAACACTTGACTTCTATGAACACTTGACTTGTGTATAGAGATTTTTATTTGTATTTTACTTTTATTATTGTATTCTTTTATTATGTTGCTTAAAAACCAGAGTCAAATTCCATGATGTATATAATTGGCAAAATAAACCTGATTCTGATTTCTTATTTAGTTTATTCATTCCTTATTGAGTTTTGTGGATGTTTTAAGAATAAACTTGCTGTGTCCGCCAGCTTTATCCTTCATGTCTTGTAAATTAGTTCTCTGGTGGGCCTTTTCTTGCCTATGGTCAACATAACTGATCACCCATAGAATGCCTTTGAATAACCACCTAAGAACAGGCTGGGCCATCTGGGTTTTATATGTTAGGTAGGAAAAGTACTATAGAGGTAAAAAATGTGAGAGCAGTATACAGTAGTAATGGAAGTCCCAGATAGCTCCTTTTTTTTTCCATGAGAAGAAAAAAGGCAACCCCAACACTTGCTGAAATATGACCTGTTCTATTGAGGCTACTCTTAGTGCTGCCTGTGGCTCTAAATGATACCGTCTGACACCAAAGCCAGATGGTTACTGCTGATGTTTTGAAGATATATATATTTTTTCAAAACCACATTGTAGTTAGCTATGTGGGTTGAAAGAAATGTATAAATGCATAGATAGCTCCCACGAGTATTTAACATCTCGCATGACTCAGATCACTTTGAATCATTGCCATAAAACTGATACTAAATAAAAATATGTCATTACAGGGTAATCATACCAAGAATTCCACAGCAATTTTCAAGGTTAAAAAAAAAAATTGCAAACAATGTATCAAACCAAATGTGAGTCATACAGCATATAAACCCAGTGCATCATCAAGAGGCTGTTGACTATCTCAAGGAATAAAAAGAGCATTACACAAGCATTCTCTGTGTTATATCCATAATGTTTGACATAATTCCTCAAGTGTGCCGTTATTGTGTTGCCTGGACTTCCCGGCAGGGGTTAATGGTTATCAGAGTCATTGTTTTCCAAGCATAACGAAGAACCACTGTTCAACGATTACCTTGGGACTCCAGCTCAGTGACCTCGGAAGCGAGCGGAACATGTGTGTGTCCGTGTTTGTGTACACACACAACACACATCTGCACAGGGAGTGTGTGTGCGGTGCAGCAGTCTTATTTTTATCTCTTTCCATCCTGTTTTATTTAACAGCCGTAATTGTCTCATCATTGGTGTATCTTGTTGTTTAATGAACTGATCTAAATGATAATGGCAACGTAATGACACCCCTCAATAAATATTTAATCTAACCACAACATGCTCCGTCACCTTGAGACGGCCGACACAGAAAGAAAATGAGAACCCTTTCAATTAACGCCGGCCTGGATGAAGCCGGTTCCCGTGTACTCGTTGATTCCGCTAGATATTAATTAGCTGTGTCGCTGCGTTGTGAGATTTTGTTGACATGTGCGTAGGCTTGCCTTGAAGAGCGTTGTACGCGTTGTTAGCTGTAATGGTCACATTTGTCATTTTGCAATGACAGTCGCCTTGTAATAATTGTAGTTATTATGCTCTTACACTGTGAAGCTGGTCACCAAAAAATAGCTCCCTTGCAGATACACCACACAGCTACAAGACATATAGCTTTTTTTGCTCTAACTGTAATATGTTCTAAAACAATATTCAGTGGTGATTGGATGAGATATTATATCATGTCTGGAGTCAGTGATCTAGATGTGTGGACATTTATGAGTCTATGTCCTAGCTCCAGATGAAAAAGAGACACCTTCAGAAGCAACGTCATTGACCTTGAATGAGAGGCCCACATTGTTGACACTGTGGTAGTCTCCAGGGCATTTCTTGGGGAGGAAACAATTTGTCTTTCGCTGAACTGAAAAGTAAAAAAAAAAAGGTCACTTAGGTGTAAGACCTCAGAGAAACTTTGTGACCACCAAAAATGTTAACGTTCCATTTAGGGCTGTTAAAGTCAACGCGATAATAGCGCGTTAACGCAAATTTGTTTTAATGCCACTAATTTCTCTAACACATTAACGCAACGTGCGATGTTTAAGGTTGTAGCGGGCTCAGTTTTAAAGCTAGAGTGAACTGGTATCATATGAAACTAAAAATCTATGGAATCCATTGATACCAAGCATGTCATACTAGCTTGTAAATAACGCTCAAAAGTTACGCTAAATTTTGGTGAGAAAAACCTGGCATGGCCATTTTCAAAGGAGTCCCTTGACCTCTGACCTCAAGATGTGAATGAAAAAAATGGGTTCTATGGGTACCCATGAGTTGCCCCTTTACAGACATGCCCACTTTATAATAAACAACATGCAGTTTGGGGCAAGTCATAGTAAAAGGCAGCAGACTGACACACTGACAGCTGTTGTTGCCTATTGGGCTTGAGTTTGGCATGTTATGATTTGAGCACATTTTCAATGTTAAATGCAGTACCTGTGAGGGTTTCTGGACAATATTTGTCAGTTTTGTGTTGTTAGTTGATTTACAATAATAAATATATACATACATTTGCATAAAACAAGCATCTTTTAGTATGAAATACTTGACAAATCTCACTTTAAGGTACATTTTGAACAGATGTGCACAGAAATGTGTGATTAATTTGCGATTAATCGTGATTAACTATGTACAATCATCGATTTAAATATTTTAAGCGATTGACAACCCTAGTTCCATTCATAGTCAGCGGTGTGAAGTCACTGAAGTGAACGGCAAAGCTTTAGGGGGTTTGCAGGTTTCCAGAGTTAAGGCTGTTAAAGTGCAGAGCAAGGGAAGAACAGGGAAAAAGAAAAGATATTGAGAGGATGATACAATGTTCTGTGCCAAAAAGCTGTGTAAATATAGCACCAAGATGAAAGCCGTCATCCATAGATGCTGTTATCTTTCTGATATCTGCTCAAACAGTTTTTCAAAGCTGTTTTGATAGGATTTCTTCCAGTGTTATATCATATTGTGCTTGTGTGGATTGACGTTGGTCTTGGTGAAGCCCTGCATACTAACACACTTCAAAAACTGCCATTATTTGATAAAACAATAGTGCTATAAATCAAGAGGAAGTGATGTTTAATTTTGGGATTTGTTACTTTTTATACTTTAATTGATGGTGTATTACTGCCTTACCCATGTAAGGTCATGCCAAACCTGGATGCAGTCATAGATGACGTCACACTTAAGTGTTTTTTCACCTTTTGCCTTTAACATTAATATGGGGTGAGTAATATTTTTTAATGATGCTCTTGAGAAATGTGAGAGACGCTGTCTGCAGGCCACACAGGTACATTAGTGCGGTGAATTGCTATGAATTTGCCCTGTTCAGGATTAATTACAATCTTTATTCTCTATGAAGTGAGACAATTTGTAATTAACATTTGACCCATGTGCTCCTCAGCCTTAACAACTAATTCATGCAAGCTTGTCCCATGTAACCTCATTAGATCATTGTGTGTGTGTGTGTGTGTGTGTGAGGATTCTAGGTGTAATTGCTGCATGAAAGAGCTGGTAATCAAGCTTTACAGCCAGACTCCCAACTTTAAGCTCAAATGACACCAATGCTACAGTGTGTAATGGGAACGTCTGGTTCAACGCTTTACATTTTAGGGCCTCCTGAGCAACACATGTGGTTCATTGTTAAATTAAAACTATGGTTGGTTACAACTTGGGGTTTTATTTTTTTAACTTTTGAAATTGTTTCAATTGGTTCAGGCTATTCTCATACACTGTTCGTAGCCAAACCTACGAAAAGTAGCACACTGTAATTCGTGAACCAGGAAATATAAATAGTGGCAATCGCTGTGTAGGGAGGAGGTTGGGGTGGATGAGTGGGTCAATTAATGGACTTTCGCCGAGGAATCTGGCGTTCGTGTAACGCCACTTCCGGGTTTATTTAAAGCCAAACCACAATATTTTCTCAAGGCTAAGTAGTTTTCCTGCCTAAACCTAACTGGGTCATTTTCTTGCCTAAACCTAAAGAAAGTTGCTTCCTGTGAAGACAGGTTTATTTTGAAAAGGCTGTCTGCATGTAACAAGCGGAAATTGACACATGTTGCTGGACATTCGTAGGAAAACGAAGATATCATATGAACCGTTGTGATAATATGTTGATTGGTTATTAAACTGTATTCACCAAAATAATTACTGAGATATTTTGGTGACATTGCTAAAAAAAAAAGTCAAACACAATCATACAGGTTGTAAAGAAGGTTACAGTTAGTGACAAACATGGAGAAGGGAACAGAAGAAGAATCACATGTTCGTTTCAGCCAACCCTGTCTCCCAAAAATTACGCTCCCATACAACTAAACTGCATACGTTTTGAAGGAAACATATTTTGTCGTGTATTAAGTTTGTTTCTGACGTATCACAAATACGTTTCTAATTACAGTCCGTGTAAGGAGGAGGTGGGTGGTGTACAGGTCAAACAAACAGGACTTTCACCCAGGAGACCGCTGTTCATGCCCCGTTGTCATGGAGCCTACTTTCTCCACTGACACTATGTAATGTTACATGAGTTGATGTCGGTTTGTATGCTGAGAGGAAGGTACACATTCCTCCCACTCATTTGTTTAACATTTATATGAGCCGTGTACTAGTGATGTTTGAGAAAGGCGTGTTCACTTAATGTGTATAGTATTTTTATTACTAACAATATTACTTAATATCTCTGCCTCTTAAAAGGGTACATTTCATTATCATATTGTGTCAAAGTACATTTATCTACCAATCGGCTCCAAATGAGGGGATATTGATGCCACCTGGGTTAAAGTGGCACTAAATCCTCCCTGATTGGCCACAGACAGCAGGTTACAGGGTATAAAAGGTCTTGGATGGCAGCAAACTGGTTGGTCTGTGTTTTTCACTGACTTTGGAAAAGGAAGAAGCGCTGAACCTAATCAATGTTTTTTTTTTTCTTTTTGTGGCCAGTCTGAATAAATTGTGTTTTGCTAATGTTTATTTTAATTTACATCTGTAGCTTAATAACATCACAAATGTAGTAATTTTAAGCCAAACCACAATGTTTTTTTTTACTAAACTTAACCAAGTTTTGCCCAAACCAAAAACAAAGTAGTTTTATTTATTTTTTTTGGTTTGTTTTTTTTTCAATTTCAATGTGATCCACATGTTTAAATCTGTGACCGTAATCTTGAAACGGATTTGAGAAAGCAGTTTAGTTGCATGGGAACGTAATTTCGTAGGCGACAGGGTTGGTTTCAGCATAGTTCATAGTCATGGTGGCTACATGCGTAGGCTCCATTTCTGTAACAAACTGTTCCTTACCAACAACTATAGATTTTGCATTTAGAAAATCAATTACACTCTAGTGGATGCTATAATAAAGCAAGGATATGATGTCCTGCTGGGTTATGTCAGCAAGTTACTTGCTAGCTAATTTAGCACATTTTGCTAATCTAGCTGCCTGAAGGAAGTAGTCTATTATGTCATACTTTTAATCTTAATCTGAGTTAGATGTTTTATCACAGGTATTGTTTTTCTTTGTACTGTAATATGAGGGAAACAAAGCACGGAAGCCAGTTATAATGACCTTGGCTTTCATTCCTGCACTGAAGAGATGCTTGTTGTGCAATTCACACACTCCGTTTGATACAGGAAGCATCGGCAATGTGCTGATTCTCTGCTGGTCTATGGAGTGGTGTCATCTCATGCCAGTGTTGTTTTGTTTTTTTTCTTCTTCTTCTTCAGATTTTCCTAGAAACTGTTAAGCAATAGCAGGTCCATCACATGTGTGAGGACAAGGAATTAAAAGTTCCTCATAAACAAACGACCAATGACAAAAGACTTTGATATATGTTTCATGGATTCATGAGGTTGCCGATCAATACCAACGACTCAAGAATTACTGAGCCATCTGCTGAGATTTATGGCTCTCACAAAAGGCTTTCTATTCTGCACTCATGCTATGTCCTCACTAATGGAGGATACAAATGCTGTTTACATGTCAAACAGGTTTCCACCAACACCAGTGTTTTCATGTTTTCAATCTAAACAGTAGAAAAATGATTAAATCTTTATTCATAATTATGAGTCTGCCTCTTTCAGTCAGCATAATAAATCATATATGACAGCCATCACCTTTGTGTATCATTATAATCAAACAAACAATACATACTTTTTCACCGAGTGACTATAAGTATGATGTGATTTATTTACAGGCAACACATGCTATACCTTTTAGCCAAGGCAAAGAGTATTTCCTGGAATATCATATTGAGACACTCTATCAAATCCCTGATTTATAGTGATTGATCAGAGTTGAAAAATGTGTATTTTTAGTTGCTGTTGGTACACAATTGTTATGCAAGAGAAATTAACATTTTGATATCTTACCCTGGTAACAGCTTGAGTTTTGTAACAATATCTCAGATCATTTGGAAGTTCAGGACACACATGCATGCACAAACTCTCATGCACACAAGCTGTGACAAATGGTGCCTTCAAATGGGGTCAATGTGAACGCCTCCCTCTTGAACACAAACTCTTAAGTGGAAAGTTTCTGAAAGCTCAGAGTTCATGAGTTGTGACGTGTTTGTTGATGTTGTCAGAAATGGCGGAGGCCATGAAAGTACTTTTTTCACATACTACATAATAAGTTAATATATTGTAGTTTTAGTCGTATATTGCTTTTCTTCGTAATTTTATAATATGTCTGAGGAAAATGTTGATATTCCCACGGCCTCATCTTTTTCCTCTGTCTCTGTTACCCAATTGCTAGCTTGCTAAATTGTTAGCCTCTGTGGCTTCTAGATGCCGACAGTAACGTTAATATTGCACGACTTCTCATGTTGTAAAGACAAGCTCACGATTTTCATTTTCAGTCTCTAACTGTAGCAACAGAATTCTCTCATTTAAATTCATTCAGTTAGTGTATGTAATGTCATAAACATTTCTGCAATCTAATACAGTCAAATGTTATTGAAGTGGTGATCTATTTAGTGGTCTTTTATTAATTTGCATTGCATTTAAGGCACACATATTATGACAGTGTAGTACATAAAGTTCTGCATGTCCATGCAGTCGAGAACATGCAAGATGAGGCAACTCCCTGTTACCACAGCTTCTCTACTATGAAAACCGGGTGCCATTATTTATACCATTTCCTCTTTAAAGCTGCTGACAGCCTTTTAAAGTGTCCTTCAAGCCCTGTAAAGCTATTACAAACTGAAAGGCCCATGGCAATCCCAAAAGGGAGCGCATGATGGCAAAAGCAGCTTCATGTTGTTAACAAGCAGATGAACACAGTTTGAACTTCAGGCATATTCATTTCTAAGTGGAAGAACAAGAGGAATGTTTGATCCTTTTGCGGCCAAGTTAAAAATGGTAGGCGACACCCTTTAAGAGGCACACACGACATGGGATCGTTACATTTTTTAAAAAGAAAATGTATTGTTTTAATGTCAGTCTCACTTAATGTTTGTCACTTTCTTGATATGGCGATTAGTTTTAAAGCACTATGCAAACGAGAGTGCACTCCCCTGGGCAACAAAGCTGTCTTTAATAGCATGCTCAGCACTCATTACTGATGGGGATGAATCTTTTAGACATTCACCATCTGGAACGAATAACTTAAGATAACAAAAAAAAAATATATATAGACTGTGTATACGGTTGAAACACATTATAATGTCCCTTGTGTTTTTTCGCACCACTAGAGTCCAGCATTGTTGTGACTTAAGAGGCAGTAGCAAGAGCATATTTGTATTTCAAAGCTACACAGTATGCCTTGCAGTCGACTGTAGTCAAACAGAATTATAGTAAACCTTCAAAGAAATGGCACATCTGTTGTTATCAAAAGCATTTCTCCTTTAGGGTGAATCACATGAATAAGTTGGACTATGTGAGAAAAAAAGAAAAGGCTAAATGTAAATGGTATTCAGCATTCGCAGCTGAGGTGAGGACTGTGCCATTAATGGATGACACTTTAACAGCTGCAGCCGAGACAAAAGACTAACCGGCTCTGACTGATGGAGGGACGCAGTTGGTAATGGACTCAGAAATGGACTCGGAGAGGTTAGGCTTCATTGTCAACACAGCCATCACACTTGTCAGTGCACCTGATAACGAGAGAGAGAGGTCAGAGAATGTAGGGGAGGAAAAAACTCTGCCGTGGAGGATTGTGAAGTGTTGTGACACGATACATTCTTCAGGCATTTGTCATAACAGGAGGCACTAACGGAATGTTTAAATGCTCTCACACATCTGTATTTACTCAAACAGTCTCACTTGAAGAACTGACCTCGTCGTCATTTCATTTCGAGTCGATGTGCATTTTTTTTCGCAGTTATGCAGTGTTCATGGTATATTGTTTTTGCAGTTCAAGTGTTGTTAATGTCCCAGTCTGGATCCCTCATGCTGAAGAGAGCTCCATTTATTTTGTGCTGTATACTGATGCAGTGCTGGTTTAACAGCCACAGAGCGCTGTATGCATTGCTGCAGTGCCCCTCACTGGGACAACACAGTATTCACTGTTATTGTGACAAACAAAATAGGCAATGTGGAAATGATCTCAACACTATTGCAAACCTAGAAATACAGAAAGCAATAAGGCAGCAGCCCCATAATGAACATGTAAACACAGCTGCAATGAGTCGTTAATTGTTAGTAATTCTGATACTAATGCAAAACCAGTGTAGGTTTTAATGAATTTTCTTCTCATGTAACTATAATCTTACTTTTTCTTTTTAGTTTTTTTCCTCATTTATAGTGTGGTTACACAAATGCTAAAGAAGCAGGTGTCATTTATTATTTATTTCTGGGAGCTGGATGTATGGTGGAGCAACATCTGGCCACATCAACACTTATAATTCATCTGGACACTGATTAGGGGGCGTGCTAGCTAGCGTCAGCAAGCTAGCGAGTTAATTTCGCCAAGAGCAAACTGCTTGACAAATTGAAACTATGTTACACAATTAATTAACAGAGAATAAACAGGTGTTTGTTGACAAAAAAAGAGATGACACTTGTCCACATGCGCACCCGCTGTTCTCGTTCTGCATGCGAAGCACATCCGCCACGAGCTCAGATGCATCTGAGCATACACAACACACACGTGCACACACACTATTATGGAAGCTTAAAAGACGACTTGCGACACGGTAGTGTCGCCGCATACACACTAGCTCACAGCTTCTACTTACAACCCACACAGTAATAAAAAAGACAATGATGCGACAGGCCTCACGCTGTGTCTTTGGCGGCCTACTTACAATTAGCCAACTGGCAGATCAGCAAACCAAAGCTGTTATTTTCAGAGCTGGGCTCCTCTGTATGAGCACCAAGGACAGAGCGTGGTGGCATCTGACAAAAGCGCCAGCGAGACAAGCTTCATATTTTCAAACAGTCGCTGTAATTAAAGGCAAAAATCTGCCATTAGCTGTGTGTTCACTCCAAACTCCTTCTGACAAGCAAAGGAGGTGGACTGAAAAAAAGCCTCATTCTCTATTGTTCCTCTGCCCCATTCTCCCTCTCTTTTCCTCCTTTCATCTGTTGTTATTGTCATAGCAAAGGCGAACAAAAAGACATGGTAAAGCTAAAAAGAAATAAACAAACAAGTCAAGCCCCGGCGCTCCTGGCTCGCCTTCGGATCTCCATCCATCTAAACCTGACTTCAGGGTGGGCCGCCCTTGAAACGGAGTGCAAGGTGCAATTGGTCCAACCCACCGGGTGTGTTTATTATTATCTTTGATATGGAATGTAATTAATGGGTGAGTGCGTTGCGACCTTCTAGGAGTTGTAATAAAAGCCTTCCCGCATGGGGTCTCAGATGTGAAAGGTTTTATGCAAGATTAAACAGATTTCTGATGTCATGGCTGCTAATGAGGGCGACACTGGCTGCATGCTTTTTTTAAAGGGAAGCCAACAGCGAGTCTATTCTTATCACTAAAATGACCATTGATTGCCTCCTTTGTGTCTCTTCAAGGCGAATCAATCTGCCACAATTGGACACAATGTTGCAAGATATTCCCAAATGGACTACCCGCGCATTGTATCAAATCTTGAAAAGAAAGTCAAGCAGGTCACATGAAGAGGCCTAAGTGTTTGAAAAGTGGCAAATCTTCAGCAAGCTTGGTATTAAGCTACAAGTGCTTCAGAGATTTCTACCCGGAGGAAAAAAAAAAAAAGACCTTTCAATCTTAATCATTTCAATCAGCAAACCACCGCGTTATACGTGTGAGGGCTGCGGCCTCTGATTGAAGGTTGAAACATGTGAATTAATCGCCTCGAGCCCCGGGAGAGAACAACCCTCTGAAAGGGCTTTTGAATGTGAGTAAACTCATCTTTATTCTGCGATCCATTATCAGAGTGGCTTCAATGGAAACATCGCTCTAAACACACTCAACGAAAACCTCCACACCTTGCGTTTTTTGAGCTGCGCGCCCGGCGTTGTCACCTGCATTTTCTCATTATGATGAATAAACAGACCCGCTGAGAGCTAACAATGTCTCCTCTCAGTACACAAGGCTCCTCGGTGCCAGAACACTGGTAAGGGGCCTCGACGTGCTGAATGAGATACAGCACTCACTTTGGCAGCCGTCCCGACTGTAACATGGGTCCAACTCCCACTATAGCATACCTTTCCTGCCTCTTTCATGGTAAATATTTTACTGACTGGCTGACTGCAGCGAAGTTGTAACTAAAATGAGTCGCAGAGAGTTAGTTGACACGGGAGCTGCCAGAAAGCAAAGCCTCCTTCCAGTAAAAGCTCCCCAACTACCAGCCCGTCAGAGTCAGCAGATGACACATCGCGGCAGGGAGAGGTGTGAGACACGGGGCCCCGTGAGCCGGAAGATCTGGAGCTGACCCAAGTTAGACGGCTCATCCCTGAGTGGGAGGACGGTTGGTTTACACAGTGTCAGGTAGCATGGCTTTGCCTGACTTGCCCAAAACTAATGGGACCACCCTAAAACAAAAGCTAAATCTGGAAAGCCCTCAAAATACTGTGATTCAACAGTAGAAAAGCAATATTTATTTGGGCCATTTTGTCACTTTGGGGTTTACGAAATGTGAATAGAATTTGCTGAAATAAAAAAAAAGGAGATAAAGTCCACCAAGGTTAAAATTTGAAGTCCCAAGTCGAGCTTTAAGCTGACCACTGTAAGAACATTTTCACAAAAGGTTTGACCTACAGGATCATCCGGTCTCCGGTGCGCTGAGGAGAATGCTAAACCAGACTGGCTCTGCTAGCACAGCTCAGGATTCATGAAGCAGTTTGAAAAATAAAAAGGTCCCATATGATGGTGGGTGTGGAAGGACACCTGTCAAAGTTGTATACAGCTATTGATTTTGCTGGCAGACTCGGTGGAGGGGCTTTGTAGTGTGGAGGGCAGTCAAAGGCGTGGACTGATACACCCACCGTTGGCCTAGAACTCTCCTGAGGATCAACCGGGACTGTAGAGAAGGACGATACAGCGGAGTCTGGCCTGGTGAAGTCATGTGCTAAAGACTAAATGGGGGGTGGAAGCAAAAAGAGAAAGAGATCAAGAGAGTCAGTTTTCCAATGTCAGAAATGTTAGAATGTTCTCTTTTGTGAAAGTTTGCTTTCAAATGAAAATATATATAAGTTCATAGAAAGGACATTGCTTCTGTTGTATTGGTTTGTATGCAACAAGATGCATAAAAGACTTGTTATTTTAACAATTTGAATCAGTACCTATAACATATTTAACACTGTTGATACAACTTCTAGACTCAGTGCGACAGACTCCTTTAATTGCCGTGGGTTAAACTCCTGAATCTGTTTAACCATCTGTCAGGTTTCATGTGGACTATCACTTCCATTTAATGTAATATTTAGCACACAAGAGCACTGTCTCTTGTGTTAGGCTGAGCCGATATGTGACAAGCCCCCAAAAAGCCCAATGGCAAGAGACAAGACTAGGAGTATGTAGAAATTAGAGGCACATCCACTGGTATTTCAGTCTCAACGTCCACCAAATCCCCAACTCAGGTCAAGAAATTTAATCCAGATCTCCTTGATATGATCAAAGTCTGACCCTGGTTTATAACAAATCATTTCAAATTGTATATTCAGCCTTATGTCAGATTAATGAAATGAAGCAAATGCATGATAAAGTAAATCATGGTCCCATTTAGAGTAAAAAAGACGATTAAGCATTGTATGCTTAAAGGCATGGCGTACCACGGCGTCGTCCGGTCTGGGAGTTGTCCCTGTTTTCGTAATTTCGTTTAACCATTTCACAGTGTGTTTTCAATTCATGGAAGTTAATTATAACTGGTTTGGTCTCCGGAAAACATCTTATTCAGTGTTTGGTTGTACTTAGCTCCACCCACTCGTGTTACTTCTGGTTGCAAAAAAACAAGATGGCGACGCCCAAATACCAAGATGGCGACTCAAGGCTTCAAAACGGCAGTAAATACACCATTTGGTGACGTTACGGTGACTACGTCCACGTCTAATATACAGTCTAAAACTGAAAATGATTATTACTCCATACAATGACTATGTACTACAATAAAGCACCATATGTCAGCTATATAAATAAATATGTAGATAGGTAGAAATATAGACCAGTTTTAGTGTTTTATGTCCATTAATTTATTAAATGATGCTTTTATAATATGCTGCTAGGTTTTTACTAATACTCTAATGTGTATTATTATTTTGTACATCTTGTTAAATTGTAAAATAATGTCAAGGAAAGTCATGTATTGACACATCCTTACATCTAATCATGTCTGCCTTGTAAATACGGCCTTATTCCCAATGGGATTTTCGTGATTAAATGGAGGTTATTATACACCTATAAATAAATATAAGCCCATGAGATAATACCCCCCTACACACACTCTCACACACACACACACACATACACATTCACCTTGCTGATCATGTGGCATCGGGTGTCATTACTCTCAGCATCTCAAGATGCCCTCGGGTCAGCTGCAACAATCTGTTTATGTCTCTGGACTTGAGTGTGTGTGTGTAGGAGTGTGCATTGGCGTGTGAGAAAGAGAGAGTGAGAGATGGAGGGAGCCTGAGAGACAGTGAGTAATGGATGTGGGGAGAGAGAGAAAGAGAGAGAGAATAATGAAAAGTGTCAGTCCACAGAGGGGACCACATGACTATCCTAAAACTCTGTCCTGATTCTAACACTTCTAACACTTGGTGGGACATTCAAACATTCAGAGTGCAGCGCTCTAAATAATTTCTCTGACTGTCACCCCTGTCAATCTTTCTTTCCAGCAAACCTGTCTCTCAAGTATCCCATTGCATTCTATTATATTCTACTTTTTGTTTTTACATCTTTGGCTGCAAAGGGATGACATTTCTGACCACAGTCAAGTTGACAAAAAGGGTGCATATTCTAATACAGTAATAACAATAGTAGCCATCATTGTTCATTTATAAATTACGTAATTACTGACATAGAAATGCTTGTTTCCTGTAGAACCCAGCATGTTTAATCCTGTTGATTGGCGTAATTTACCTGTTTCTGGTGAGTTGTTTGTTTAATGTGTATCAAATAATTGAAACTTGGTTCACACCGTGTGCATATTTCAAGGGCAATTTAGGGAAAAGCCTGTATAGTTTGGAGAAGCAGTGCATATAAAAGTCATCAATTCTGCAATGGAGTTTGATATTGTTTGTGTGCTATTCCCAGTAAACCTAAGGGTGGCAGTGTTGATTCACCATTTAGCTGCTCACTGCTGTAGTCCTCATGCACCTCTATTCTGATAGTGCTGTATTCCATAAATGAGAGATCACATTGACAATAGAGTAAAGTCATAACTCATGTAGCCAAGATGTGGGTAATAATGTCTTTAATGAAAACCTAAATCTAATTTCTCATAAACATTTAAATCAAAATAAGATCAAAATATCCTGAATCACAACATAGGGAAACTCACTTTCCTTTTTTTTTTTTTTTAAATGGTGTTGTCGATGTCATAAGAGCATCAAGTGCCTCTCCGAATAAGGTGTCATTTCACTCTTGTGGATAATTGTATGACTTTACTGAGAGGTAGTCAGTGGCACTCAGGCAGCGGAAGAGGCTCTTGAAGCAGCTCGAGCCATCACACAGCAGGGGGCAAACCAGCGCCTGGAATAAACCGCTGCTCGTGCATGGGTAGAATATACTGTAAGAGAAATAGGTTTTGTGTGTGTTAAAGTGTATTATGTATACCAGCATATATGAATGTGTGTGTATTTGTTGAGTGACAGGGGATAATATGCTCTCAGAGTTGTCCCACTAAACCCAGTCCAATCATCCTCTGAATTAACCAATTCCTGTAACGAGCCATTGAATTTTCATCAAACTTAGCTCTCCTAATTTACAAATCCCATGGTCAGGTTCCACCGAGACACCGACAAGAAGAGGCCCGCAAGCATCATTGTGTCATTTACACATTAAAAAGTACTCACGAATCAAATTATCATAGAACATCACCTTTTAGGAATAGAGAGATTTCTGGCACCGTGTTTTCTCCATTGCCGGCGTGTGAGAATCTTCCTGCCGAGTGATTTTCAAATTTTCGGTGTCACATCTGTGACTCTGTACTCTGCCAGTAAATGATGAATTGGATTTTGCATGATCACGCTTATGTAAGCTGGAGCTGGGGAGTGAGTGAGGCGGACAGGAAGTTAAGGGGATATTTTTTTTTTTTTTTTTTTTTAACTCAAAATTAATTAAAAAGATATCATCTTCCTACATGCCCCAATGGAAATACAGGAGCTAATTCAAACACCTTCCAAGTGTTGACCTTAAATTTCTGCTCATAGTGACAAACTGATGACATTTTGTTTCCACCAGAAATATGAAATCAAGCTCACGGAGACTCGCTCGTCTTGAAAGATTAAGAAGGCCTTGCAAGGTCTTGCAGTGTTCTGCTGACCCAAGCCGTTGACTCTCCGACAAGCTCATAACAAACGATCATATGACTTTTTGACTTTGCCGAAGTAAAATTACCAATCTCACTTTGACTTAGCGTGTCACGATCAGACGAGACATGAATATTGCAAAGCAAGGGCGCCAGTAAAAAGCTGCAAAGCCCATCTGCTACAATGACGTATACGGCAAGCCAGGAGACAACGTATAAGCTCTCTCATTGTCTCTGTGTCTCGCTGCTCTCCTATCTGCGCCTTTTGTAATGGTAATCAAAGATTCGCTCTGAAGAGACGCTGGCAACTTTCAGCGTATTGTTTGAAAAGTGGGATTTCAAAGGACTTGTACAGAGCAGCTGTAATGAGTCCAAAGTTGGAGATGAGTGCTGTAGAACAACGTCTTTTTCTCTATCTCCTTCTCTTTCCCCCCTCGCTGTCATAGCACCCTCCGTAATCACCCTTCAACCCTGCAGACCTGCCATTCCCCCGCTTGCACACCTCTCCCAGGCTGCCAGCTCTCGTGGCCCCCGCCTTCCCTTATTCTCTCTTGATGTGTTCTCCAGAAACTGGCGTACCTTGAGTGCAGGGGAGCAGTGTGACAGAGCATTCCACTCCTCCTTCACTGTCTCCCCTGTGATTAATTCACAAAGTCCAAAACAGTAACTTCCTCTGACACTAATTTCCTATGGAACATGACATCTCTGTATTTGGCAGGGCGGGCAGGTCCAAGGATGCCTGAATGCTGAATTCTTTCCTGTAATAAATCATTAGCCATTAGGGACCTATGTGCCCTAAATGACTTAAACAAATGAACTTGTCTGCTTTAATAAGACCTTCCATTACCTGAATATGTTCTATTTTAAAGGCAAAGGATTATGAAAAAAGTAATATTGTAGAGAAGTATTAGGCGAGAGAGTTGGCTGTGAATATCAAAAATAATAAAGTTTTAAAGCGTAGCTGGAATTTTAATATTCCTCTCACATATATTCACTGGAGCTGTTGTGCTCTTTTTTTCTTTTCTTTTTTATTGTTTTTGAAGCATATTTGTAAAGGGTGTGTATCTTCAAGCCTCTGGGTGGGCTTTTTCCACCATGGCTGTGTGTGTTGTAATCCGAGTTTCTCTGTTTCCTACATCGCTGGGCCGGCTACTCATGCCCACCCTAGCTCATGGCAGGCGCTCTGATAACGGTATCCCGACCAACGGGATAATTGTCATTATGCAAGCATAACAAAATTGCGTTTGCCTTCAAATAGTGCATTGTATAAAAAAGAAAAAATCTACACACACATATACAAGGAATAAATAAGGCATGCATGAGATAAATATTGGCAATAAATGAGCAAACAAAAGTGCAGAATCATGAGCAATATAGATTTGAAAATATAAGCAATATGAGTATAATATAATAACGCTAAAATGCAACTAGCAAGTGTACAAACATCATCATCAGCAGCAGCAAAAGTCCAGTAGGACTGCAGTTCGCACGGTCAGCACTGTTGGTATTGTTTGCACTGTTGTGCCGTGTGGAGGCAATAGATATGCTCTGAATTTTGAATTTAGCACCTTTAAGTTTGTAGTCTTCTTGGAAAAAAGGAAGCTAATTAGCATAGCTTTCTAATGTTAGCACTCAAACATACTTTTTGCACGTTATTTCAACACGAGTGCCACTGTCAATCTCCTGCACATTTAGTGCTGTGTTCATCATCCCACAAAAGGAGCTCCGGAGTCCAAGTAGCAACTACTTACAGCAAAGGACGTCCCGTAAACCTCAGCACACCGTATGTTACTTCGGGATTGAAAACACAATGCACAGTGTAATGTACGGTGTTAAAGAGTAATGTGGGACGTGCAAAAATCACATATGGGGAACACTTGGAACCTTCTAAAAGCATATTTTATTTTATTTATGTAAAATAATGTACTGGAACTTCTATTTCCAAGCACTAACTATGGTTAAACTATGATTTTATTTTCTAATTTTCCTATAGTGTGAGGTTTTAAAATTTTTAGGACCTACAACAATTCCATACACTTGTTTTGTTTTCCACACTCTAGAGCCAAGAGTTCTTTTAAACAATTAAACCTGGAAAGTGATTTCCTGTGTGTGATGCATTTAAACAAATAAAGGCAAGTCGGAAAAATAACCTTTCCCAAACCATAGAGAAAAACTAAATCACCCTAATTTAAAATCTGCATACAATTCATTTCCACATTAATAATTCATACTACACTACGAAAATGATTCAGAACTACACCGAGTCATGTCATACCACTGCTGCACTAAGTTTCTCTTTTAACAGTATTACTGTTCTCACTGCAGTGTGTTAAAATAATATCTACAGTACTTGCTTGTAGGTTAAACTGCTGGAGATTTTAGATTTGCCCCTTTGGGTGTTTATTACAGACCATACAGTCAAATTATACATTTAAGAATATCTGTTGTCATAATAGGAACACTAAGGAAAATAAGGCCTGTGTTAAAATAGCCCAAATTATCCTTCAGCTTTTAATGAGCAGCAGATTAATAAGGCAAGTTAAACTGATCCCTCAGAAACACCAGTCTGTGGGTGAGATACATATTGGCATGTGGTTACTGTACAAATATGGACCTATAAACATATTGATATAATATAAGAACTTGGCAGCTAATTAAACCTAAGTAGGCGTTGAAAATGAAGCTGAATCCCCTGCCAATTAACTTACTAAGTAATACTTTTGGGGCTCGACTCTGATTTCTGACCCTTGACACAAAGCCGTGATTGAGCCAAGACACTTAATCATGCCTAGGACTTTTTAAAGTACTAGAACTGAATAACGACTCATTTCAGCCAGACCATTGCAGTACTCTAAAAGTACAAGATATAGTAAGGGACAATTAATCTTTTCTGTGATTTGGAAAGACTTCATTCACAGCCAAACAAAATAATGTAGCAAGATACTATTCAGGGAATTGAGAAGACATTCTTTTTTTTTTTTCAATTCTACTAAACTGTGCCACAGTTCAACTGTTTTGAGCAGGTGTTTAAATATGACAAATACACTGGTAATTTAATGCATATTGATAAGCCCCTCTTAAGCATGAGTTCAGGATGAATTAATAATGACCCCATGTGGAACTAATAAAACAGATGAAAGGTATCATTTTAATATATTCAGCATAAATATTAACTTTTCATTCTCTAAGCATTACTGAAATGGCTACTTACTAAATACTAAGTAATTTATATATATAGTTTAATACCTTTATTATGTGTTCTACTTTGAGACTGCTCAGAAGTAGATTGTGTAATACGCTGTTAATATGGGGGGAATGTACATTGATCATACATGTTGTACGTTCAGGTTAGTGGCTATCTTTGGACCATAATAACTAGTAGTGTATATCAATCTTAAAACTGAGAAAAGAGTTGTCCAAACAAAGCTATTTTTATCTATTACCTTTCTTAAAGTGAGATGTATGACGTCCAAAAGAGAATTTATTTCCCCCTCTGTATCACTGATGGGTGCTGTATGTTCTTTTAACCATTGGGTATGCCTTTAAAACTACATTTACAGTTTATTGACTGTGCATTTTGCACATAACAACTCCAATTGTATGTGCAATGCCCCAACAATAACCACTCATCTGAAGACAATAGTGCTGCCTGAACATAACAACATATAGGAGGCTGATTCAAAGGTACAAATGCCTGGTGTATCATACTGTAGATAAGCTGAAATTTTAAAATTAAGTGGTTAGTGGTCCATTCTATATGCAGAATAGCAGTTGGATGTATGCTGCTGGGCTTTCTTATGTAAATACATTAGTAGTTTGTGCTCGGGGAGATCAGCAGACTATCAGCAAGTGCTACAAATGACGCCGTACTCCTGCGGATCCATTTATGCTTTTGAATATGTAATTATCTTTGTGCATGTAGAACCACATTGTTGCCAAAACAGAAAAAAAAATGGTATGTGTTCGAAGAAAGCCCTTCAATTATGCATAATACTAATAAGTATAAAAACGATTTAGGGAAATAGAACAGGTCATGTTTCCCTTTAGAGCTGTTTTTAATTAAGTAATGACCATGATTTAATGGCATATTGCTATTCTGCCTCCCCTGGCTTAGGGATGACATTTGGCTTACTGGCTTTTAAACTTTATTACTTTTTTGGGGAAGGAATTGCATAATCTCATAAATGTCTTGATAACTATGGTGATGACCGTGGGGGCTGGGGGGGAGGGGTTGGGGGTAACCTCCCCCCTGAATAAATAAAGGTATTGACTTCTCTGGACAGAGTGACCCCCAAAAAATAATAGAAGATGCCACTGTGGTTAATGGAGAGAATGGAAGTGAATGTGAGCGTGTCTATGTGAAATGGAAGCCAGAATTGGACGAGCACAACACTGTGTGGGTTGCAAACATGGGAAGGCAAAGAAACAAAACACCCAGCAAAGAGCCGAGAGCAGGGAAAAAAACAAGGGTCAGTGGATAAAAGTTATTGTTGAATAAACGTCAGCTCTCCCTGCTCCCTTTCAATGGGCTCCAATTAAACCTGGAGCCAAGTGCTGTACTTCTCCTGCCCTGGCAGCTGCACAGACATCGCCACAAGCACAGAGATCCAGCCTTATCTGCTTGTAAACCCTGAATTACATTAAACATAAAGTTCTGCCATGCAAAGTGCATGAACAACTCAGAAATAGAAGAGCTCTGGTACATGAACTAATCTGCTGTTTTTCATCTGCAGTACCCACAAAACCACTGCCAACTTCTGAAGTTGGCTGAGGTGGAAATAAGGTCTTACAACATTTTACATATAACTCAGACTATTGGCAGACATTATTTGATTGACAGAATTTCCATTTGTTTTTCCTGCCGGGAGTTCACTCAAAATTGTATTTTTTATTTTTGGGTTGTGAAAAGGATTAGTGAAGAATGTTGATGATGCTGCAAAACCTGCTTTCATTTTATTTTATTATGACTCTTGCTTCCGGGCAAAACTTATGGAAAGCATGGATGAGATGGTGGAGGTGGTGTTTGGAGGGGGTGTAGAGGTGTTACAAGATGACTTGACATGCCCTGTAGCTAGTAATCAGTCATCAGCATATCAAGACACTTCAATTACCAGAAGCAATAGATTCTGCCCATCCTGTTTTACGGAGGCGCATACCATGTAATGCTTATAGCACCTGTGAGTTAATACATTCTGTATTATTCTATCACGTTGCACTGAACTCTTTAGCTTCTTTTAAAAAGCAGTATGAAAAGGGATTATCAGATGTTAGGATGTCGCTGCTAATAATTGGCTCGAGCCACACATGTGAAATTCATTAAGCCAATCCTCCACAACTCCTCTAAATGCAGATCCTGTTGATAAAGCCACAGGGCCTGATAGCTATCAGACATAATTAAACTGATAATTGTGATTGCAAGAATCATTTTTGGGCTGTAATTATAAGGCAGGAACATTGGCTGTTCTTGCTGGTCTATTTACAGGCAAATTACAAGCATATATTCCTCTGTAATATATACAGAGCAGTTTATAAATATTTGGACATTGCCACATTTTGTTGTGCTCTGTACATAAGCATTTTGCATTTGAAATGATAAAGATACAATGAGGGTACATTTCCAGCTCTTAGCTTTAATTTGAGGTTGTTTACATCCATATTGGGTGTCAGCCCATTCTCTCCCAAGTCGTCAAATACGGTAGCTTAGTTAGTGGCCAAGTTTGTGTCAAACTATGATTCTCTATGCGGTCGTATGGTGAAAGTAAATGAGGCAATAAGGTGATGTATAAAGAGCGATAAAGTCTGGTCAGGATGGATGCATGGGTCAACAAGACTTGTTCAAAACCGAGTATATGGCTGGACCATCTATGGTCAGTATGTGAATTTGTGGCTAAATCGTTATACAAATAGTCAGTGGTCATTTCTATAACGTTAATGTCCACCAGGTCCGGTAAGGACACTAACTAGGGGACCCGCTGCTTCACTCAACTGGCCGTTCAAGCGGTGACGTACCCTATCGTGGCATGCACATGATTGGTCCATGGTTTTCTGTTTGCCATTTCAAACAAGAAACACGGCAGCCTGCTCGTAAACTTTGTGTTACTCCGTCTAAACAATTTACCAAAATCTACTTCTGAAAACTTTTTTAAGCGAGAAATAGGCTTCGCCACTGCTGGATCTTGTTTAATTTTAGAACTAGATTGCCTAGTCTCACAGACTGGTCTAAGTTTCGTGAACCGGACACGTCGCGGTGGATGGGCTCATTTGCATAAAGGACTGTTCCCCGCCTTTTCATTTTTTAAGAGCAACGGCCAGTGAGGAAACTCCAACACTTGGCTGACCAAATGTGTAACTTCATCACTCAGTCATTCACTCAATGGCAGACTTTGTGCTTGTAGGGCAGTGCAGCCAAAACACACAGGACTTTCAACCAGAACGCAGGTGTTTGTGTCCTGTATGAAACCAAACATTGTCAACATTGACTTATTTTAAGTTACATACCTAATGTGTAACAACCAAACTTATTTTAACCCAAAACACAATCTTTTCCAAAACCTAACCAAGTTGTTTTGATGCCGGAACATTTTGAAAAGACATTGTATATGTAACAAGTGGAAATTGACACGTGAAAAACTGACACATGCAAAGCTGACACTAGATTGGTACGTACACGGCATCATGATTTGGAGCATAGGGCCACTGACTAAAGCTTTAAGCCACATATCAAAAAAGAGGCCAGTCCTGCTTCCTGCAAATGGGAATCATTCCAAAATTAAACCAATATATTCCCACTCTGACCTGGAAAAAGTCGTTGCATAGTTTCATCTTCTCTAGACTTGAGCTGCCTCCTTTTTGGCATCAACCAAAAATCACTTTTCGCTCCTCCAACTAGTTCAGAATTCAACAGCGAGGCTTCTCACTAGTTCTAACAGATGACATCACATCACTCCAATTCTGGCTTCTTTCCATTGGCTCACTTTTCATTTTAGAATTGATTTTACTGATCACTTTTAAAGCACGTCTGGGTCTGGTCCCAAGTTACATAGCAGGAATGTAAAATGTTACAAATTTTAGGCTTGAATCTAAAGGTGACCGTGCGTTTTCCATCAGGGCCCCTCGGCTTTGGAATGACCTGCCTGAGGCTTGCAGAATCAGTAATCTTTTTTTTTTGTTAAATCACTTCTTGAAACCCATTTTTATTGACTTGCTTTTATGAGATGTCATTTACCATATTTGTAATTGTTTTGAATGCTTTTTTTTCTATTTATTTATTTGATATGTTTTTATTGTTTTAATCTATTGTACTGTTTTATCTGGTTAACCTAAATGTTACCTTTGTTTTGTCTTACTTTTGTTTGACCCCACTGTTTGGCTTTCTGTTGTCATATTGTCTTGTATCCTTTATCTGTTTATTACACTCTAATTTTAGATTCAGTGTAGTGATAGTATTG
Organism: Helicolenus hilgendorfi; assembly: GCA_916700815.1. Taxonomy (NCBI): domain Eukaryota; kingdom Metazoa; phylum Chordata; class Actinopteri; order Perciformes; family Sebastidae; genus Helicolenus; species Helicolenus hilgendorfi. The sequence continues at coordinate 7,424 of CAKALG010029416.1, read as the reverse complement.
ATGGGAATGTATTGTTCCAGTAAACAGTTGCTGTCTTTTCATTATTATGGTATTACTAGTTCTGAGCTGCTTGCTGCTATTGATTGTAAATTATACATGTTCCTTTCTTGATATATTTAGATAGTGCAGACATTACCATCTCTCTAGACATCAACACTTTCTGGCACCATCAAAATTTCTGTTATTCTGCAGTCTCTGGTCTCAGAGGAGCAGCTAATACATGCTTGTTTGGGGGTTTGGGAGCTGCTGTCAATCCAGTGGCGTCAAACCACTGGTGACACTCTGACAAGCGATCACTGGGAGTAGCAGTACAGTACAGTACACCCAAACAGTGACAACAGTATCAGTAAAGGTGTCACCAAAATAAAGAAAAACAAAAAACATTGATTACCACCTTAAGGAGAAGTTGTTTGTCTCTAAATGAATTTGAAAGTGCCGAGGTACAGTCAAGTACAGCATTTTTCCCATTGATTTTCTATACCAGCTTAATTTTGTTTAGTGTTATGGGGAAAATTGGGCACAAATGTATTATTACAGTTTGAGTAAACCCAAACTAACAAAGTGTGTAGTCCCCACAGAGAGGACCAGGATTGAGATTTGAAATCAGGCTGTGAGGCAATGAAAACTTCTGTACATCAAAGACTCTAGGTGAGTCTTTGATTGCAAAATATTATAAATCATGAGGTTAAATTCAGACACAGTTATGGTAAGGCTATGGAATACATATATATTTAATGGCAAGTAATTAAAAATTGTAGCTTTACTACTTGAATGATACCATTTTAAGGTACTCTTTCAGAGCTTCAGGTGAACATAACTCAATTCACACTCTTCAATGCATAAGACCTTTTCATTACCATGATGTTGCTTTAGGGCAACAGATTTGGTCCAAGTTTACTTCCTGTCAGTTACTACATTAACAACCATTGGAGCAGGAAATAGAAAGGGTCCGATGTAGAAGGTTTATGCTGTCAAGTTTGAAAAGGTCTAGCGTATATATTGACATTAGACAACATATCTCCATGCAACGGTTAGTATGATACCTTATGAAAAGTTATTCCTCTTTTTTCATGTGTTTTCCTAAGAATGTCCAGCAACAACAGGTGATGCATGTGTCAATTTCCACTCCAGTCTTTTCAAATAAACTTCCGTCTTCACAGGAAACAACTTAACTAGGTTTAGACAACAAAACTACTTAGTTAGGTTTAGGGAAATATCTTGGTTTGGGTTAAAATAGCTCCAAAAGTGGCGTAACTTGAATACGGAAGTTACGTGACAAATGAAACAGTATCAACAACACGAGATACAAATACCAGTCTCCTGGGTGAAAGTTATGTGTTTTTTGCCCCACCCATCCACCCCGACCTCCTCCCTACACGGTAACTGGCACTTTTTTTTCTTCCTGGTTCAAGATTACATGGTTTACATACAAATTGATTTTACTGGGACAAATTACAGTGCATTATTTGTGTAGGTATAGCTACAAACGGTGTGTGATAACAGCCTGCATTAGAACATTGATGTAGAAACATAGAACAAATTCCAGTCGTTCTTGTTGATGTTCATTCATATAACTCTGCAATAAAAAGCAACATCAACCATTCTCACTACATTTAAGTTCTTACTTTTTTTTTTTTGGCGAGAAAAGACATTATCAGCTCCAATGAAGGCTTTACTTGTCAAAAAACATCAGTGTTAGTGTGTGCCGCACAGCAGCCAATCAGTTTTTTTTTCTCTCTCAAATTTATTACCTCGCTCTCTTCGAAGTACTTAAATTAGATTTGTATTTCCAACTTGCCTGTTAGCTTTGCCAAAATGTCAATGAGTTGGAGTCACTCAAACTATTCTCCAATAATGGAAGTCAATACCATGATTGCATGAAGAAAAGCTGAGTGGATAAAGCCACTTATTCCAGTGCTCAAGTCTGTGAGCACATTTACAGTATTTATTCTGTGCTTGGAAACGTCTAAACCTTATTCAAACTGCACTCAAGACAGCAACTTGTGATGAAGGCAATAAGAGTCAGATAGAAGAGCGTTAGTTCCTTAAGTCATGAAGAATCTCTGTAATATCAGCCACTGTGACCAGGAAACCTACCTTATAACTGAGAATCTGTCAAGGAGCACGCTCAAACCCCCTCTTGCTGGGGATTGTGGTTTGACATGATTTATACTGTGAGGGAAGAAAGTGAGAGGTAGTGAAAGCAAGAGATTTAAACAGAGACAGGCAGAGAGACGGAGGGAAAATAAAGTTACTGCTGAGACAAAAAGCTGGCACAAATGAAGGAATGAAGTGCAGTGAGAATAACTGAGAAAGAGCAACATCCAGTCGACTGAGAACAAAAAGGCAAAGAAGTGTAGAAAAGGGGAAAATTCAGCATTAACTGATGAAATGTTGACAACATTTCTCATTAGTGTTAAATGTTATCTAATAAAGGGACACTGATATTGTTTTAACATGGATCTTTAACTCTGTGAATTCAATTGTTGCCATTCTGATTATGAGTTGAACTCAACACCTCCATTGTAGAGGTTCAGGAAGTGCGGACTCACGGAAAGTCGAAGTAGATCCCTGTGCAGTTCACTTCAAAAGCTAATCCAGGGGGCAAAATTCCTCGGTCAACGGGCAGAGTTGGAGACAAGCATTTGAAATGATTTATGTGAAGCTGATGTTTATTTGGAAACCTTTTAAGAGGCTCGAACTGCTTGCCACAATGTAAATTTCTGCAGGAACGGAAGTGGTGCTGGGAAGTTAGCCTGAGCCATAGACAGTCTGGCAAAACTTGGGAGAAATAAGAGTAAGAATAAGAGTGGAAAAATACTGTAATTTCCTTGTAACAAGTCATCTGTGTCTGGATATGTTATCTGGATAAGGAAGATGGATGTATACTATTGGATCAGTCAGGCCAGCCCAGTCTTACCAAATGGCATATGAATGACAGGGTAATTTGTGAATAATTTTGCGTGCTTTTATTGCTTTTGGCGTGTCATGTGGAAATCATGTAGTGACTGCAATGTAAATCAGCATCAGCGTGAATATACTAAACTCTGAGTTGGAGACGTAGAATACAAAGTGGGAAAGACTGCTTGGGTGGAAACGGAGGTGGATGAGTCCAACAAACAGGACTTTCACGTGTCCCAAAGTGGGTTATTTTGAAGTGACGTTAGTGACATTTGTGATGTGTTTTCTGTACTTATGTTTTTTCCGTACGTTTTTTACTTAGTCAAGCCCAACCATGAATGTTTTTCCTAAACTTAACTAAGTTGTTTTGTTGCCTAAACCTAACTGTAGCCGTTACTGTAGTTTTAGCGCAAAGACATAACTGCGACCGCTTCACTTTGACGTCATGGTGTTAAATGGCACCTAAAAAGCTGTTTCACAATGTTAATCCCATGGCGTGAAACACGGAAAGCCTAAAATGCGTTATCATGACACATGGAATGTCATGCTACTTATTCTCCTTCCCACAAGATCAGGTTGGTCAGACATTGCAATTTGATCACATCCAAAACAGGCGTAAATGCCATCTGTATGGTTTGGCCACATAAGAAAAAACTAGTTAAAAGGTCACCTTACTATGCCGCTCCCTGCTATCTCAACCTGCCCAGAAAAAAAGCAACACATCCCACTTCCTTGGCAAAGGAAAAAAAATAAAAATAAGTATAGCCCATAGAGCCTGCAGCATCTCTTACTGTGACCTGGGTCATGCCATGTTTGTTTACTCCTCCAGCTCTGCCAACCTCATTTGCATATAAAGATCTGTGCAGATCCGGACAGTCTGATAACCAGAATGCTTAATACCAGGTGTAGATACAAAGGCTGGGGCTCAAATGTCACTTCTAGATAACATAGCAAGATACAGACCCATGGAAATAGGAGTATATGGTGTCTGGGTGACCACTAAAACAGAAACCTCTTTAAATGCAATAAAATGCAACAGTCCATTATGAAATACTACCTTTGTTAAACTGGTTGGTGTTGATTTTTTTAACTGGCATGTATAACATTCAAAATAATATAAATGGGGATGTCAAAATATTAGAAAAACTTTTCAATGTAATGCAATTGAATACAACACCACCACAAGCTGTCTCTAAACAATCCATGGAATTGAGTCAACATGCACACAACTAAAGTGTCAAAAAAACATAACTTTTCATAACTGGTTTTACTGAATTATGCTGGCTTCACTCAGGGAAATTTGCTGTTGTGAACAGAGGCCAAACAAACAGTGGTTACAAAATTAATAATTATTGGCTTAATGAGAAGATGTCAAGCTCGGAACACATATTTAGAATTCAAAGTAGCTCAGTTATGGGTCGACATCAGCTGATGAAAATGTGTTGATTGAGCAGAGGCAGGCAAATAATAGCCTGAAGGCCCATAAATAACCCTCTCTCCCCTTTCCTTTTTTTCCGCTTCACTACCAACACATCCGACCAAAGATTGGTAGACAAGCGGCTGTTCCTGAGAGAATGAGTCCCGTGACCCTGGCAGAAGGGTGAACGCTCAGTCTCAATTCACTCGCGGTCCGTTTCAGGCTTATTACACAGTAATCTCCAGAAGTTTCCTCCTGCTGGGAATAGCCTCGCCAGCATTTTTAGCAGCAGTCCCCCGTAAAAGAGGAGAGGAAGTTCGACTATCCTCTTTTGCTGTGATTTATTACCACCCGCACTTGAGGTTTGCTCTCGTGTTACATTTTGTTTGTCTTTCCTGTATCCCCTCCTCTCTGTTTTGCTTCTTTGTCGACTGGTAATCTTCATCCATTTGACAAGCAGCTTGCAGGTTTCTTATCAAACAGAATCTGTTGAGGGAGGGATTGGTTCTGATGTACTGTATTGTGTGACTGCATGTGTGTGTGTGGACAGACAGAGATTGAAAGTGAGGCGAGTTCAAATCCTGTATACCCACGGCTGCTACTTTTCCAAACACAAGGTGCACAGCAGGGCAATTGTTTTCTATCAAAGGGACAAACACAGAATATGCATCTTGAATTTCTGATTATCACTTCCCAGGCAAAAAAAGACACAAACTCAGCATGAATAGTAATTTGAAACTGTTTCATGGTGGCCCAACTTCATGACTGGAACAGATTCTCCGCTCAAAACAGTCCGGTCAAGGTAAATTATGAAGGATATTGGAATTACGGCTGGTGCCATGACTGTCATTATATTTTCCTCTCACACCCTGAACTTTGCTGCATGGAGATTATTAATCAGTGTTTGTTTACTTATTAACTGCCGTGGTGGAAAGAAAGCAGAGATATATCCCCTGCATTCATAAATATGTTATGGATACACGTCTAGCTGGATGCGTGTAGTGTTCAGCAACCTACCTACGGTACAGTAGCACTGCTATCAGTCTGTTTATGAATGTTCTATTAGTCTTTATTATGTTATTGGTTGTTAATAGTAGCAGCAATTACATAATAGAAGTTTAGATTTGCTTCACAGATTGTATCTAGAACTACAAAAGGGAAATGCATATGGCAAGTGCTGATGTGCTTCCCCCTCTTATCCCACTTGTCTTTGGGTGTATAGGGAGGTTAGCATACTGATCAACTCTACCATCTGTACATATGTCAATGGTAATTAAGCTCATACTGAGGATGCTGTTGGAGAGGCTGTTCCACTATACTCTGTATAACTCTTGTCTTGACTCCACTGATAGCTCTCATTCCTCTTATATGCTGATATTATAACAGATGTACATACAGTATGTCCTTTTTGACCTCAGTTGGATAATTAATTAGCCTGTGGTGTAAAAGCAGCTCTACAGTCACTGAATAAAATACTTTTGTTAGCAGAAGCGGTGTTCATGTTGAATACTCCAGTAGCAAATACACCTTTGAGAAAAATATCCCTTTGAGTTCAATCACATTCACCTTACTTGTAAGCTCATTCTCTATACAGAAGATGTGAAAATACTACAAAGAATTTTAATTTTTTGAGCTGGGTTGCTTTCAGGATTGATACGAGATTAAGATGAATTTTAGCAAGGACACTTGCCACAGGGCAAGTTTCACAAAATTATTTCAGACTGGTCGTAGTGTTAGGCCTGTCTTGATATTGCTGTTAGATTAGTCTAATGCAGGATTCACAACAAAACAAGTACTTAAGCTTAAAAAAGTTAGCCACCCTTTCCCCAGACTAAAGGCCTTTACACACCAACTCCGTATTTTGCGTCTGAAATTGTTGCACAAACGACTCAGAAACTTTCGTCCGTCATTAAAGTTTTTGGAACAGGTTTGATTTTCTGCATTTTTTCACATCCATTAAAAGCCGAAAGAGGGTTGTTTGACTATAGAGCCACCGTCCGTGCAAACATCATCATCCAAAATGGCATCTGGTAAGCATTCACTTAGTCTCCCAGCACAAAGCACTTTAGTATAAAGAAATAAAACAATAGAGAAATGCAGGATTTATAGGTATATTGTTGACAGGTGATAGCAGAACAGCTTGGAATCGGGGATGATTGAAAAACAAAGGATGTATAAAAGATTAGACAGTAGGGATTGTTCTATGCAGCTAAACGAAAGCTTCTTGCTAATGTCTTTCATTCATTATCTAGTCTTGGGACCAGCGCTATCCATTGCACCCACATAATAAATTCAGGTTTGTCTTGTATTGCGAACAAAGACATTGATAAAATGCATCAGACTCAGTGTGTAAGGTTTCTGTGATTGAAAAAAAAAAAAAAAAATATGGACTTGTGCGAAGACCTTAACTCAGAACATGTTTCCATGGTAACAATCAGTGACAGCTGTTGACCAGTGGCACCAAATAACAAAAGAGGAAACATGTTTCATAAGTGCAGATAATAATTATGTTATGGAGCAGGCAATGAGAAGGGAAATATTTATTTTAGAGAGTGCAGTAACCTGTTGGAAATATACAGCACACAGGGAACTACCCTGAGCCTGACTGACGAGTACAAGTACAGTACTGAGCCACAGCATCTCAGCTCGGAAGACAGACAGATCTGCAACCGTGTTAAGATTTTATGCTACTGGAAGTTTTTTGTATTGTTACTGTCAGTCTTCACTGAATTGTTTGAGTCAAATATCCCCATAACTGTTGAAAACTTCCAGAAGGCATACATTGTCTACCGGAGTGAGGGGAACTGAGCAGTTTGATGTGGTTGCTCGTTCAGCCTTTTATAATTTGAAAAAAGTCCTACTTTCACTTTTGCTATTGATAACATTGATAACATTCAGCCACCAGATGTCACATTCTCCCTCTCCCTCTATTGCATTTACTTCACAACAAGTTGTTTTTTCCACACTAACTGTCGACCCAGAGATACCACGTGATACCAACATAGTTATACTATTTGCTCACAAGCTTTGTTAGAAGTGGGAACCAAACATCAGATATCTTCCACAGAGATAAATGGTTAATTCACAATCATATTTACAGTATATA
>CAKALG010029415.1:0-16572 GCA_916700815.1 Helicolenus hilgendorfi | reverse complement strand
AGCCAGTTGGTCCAATCCTGCTCAACACAGGCAGGAGGAGTGCCACGGCAGCAGTTTTCCCTCCGCGGTGTGGACCGAGCAGCTCCTCTTTTAAGGGGGAGACATCTTCCTCAACACGTCCACTGTCATGCTCACTTCAGCTAGTGCTTGTCAGCATGATATACTCCTGGGAGATAAGGCAGGGATGCCCTATAGAATGACAGTCTGTCAGGCCTGCAGGCAGAAGAACAGTGGAGCTGACCAGTGGGGGGAATAAAAGAGACTCTCTGGCTCTCTCTCTCTCTCTCTCTCTCCCTGCACCCATCTGCCTTTGATAGAAGCAGTGATGGAGCTTGTCACAAGCTGTATTTGAATATTTTAAAGAGGGCATCCATGACGTTTGATGTACAGACCTTTATGCAAATGAAGTAGAAGATACAGGTCCCAGCTGGGACCACATCCCTTTATTCCTCACACTAGATGTCTATTTTTTTTCTTTTTAATAAATCTAAATGAACTCTTCACACTCCCTGTGAGAGCCCCCTGAACTGCAGAGTGTAGAGTTAAACTCCTCTGCCTCCCACATGTGTGTGTAAGTGTGTGTGCACAGTCTGATTTAGCAGTGTGTATGTGTGGTCCAGATATACCCACAAGAGTGGAAAGCACAGAGCTAACTGTGCATGTTGTCTGAGGGTTAACGGTGACAAGCAGCAGCATTAGGCTTAGGTTACAGCAAGTAATCTCAGGGTTTGTTAATACGTGAAATGATTCGAGTTAGGTGAGTAAAGAGCAGGCTGACTTTTAGTTCAACAAACATATTTGACCAAATAGTATGTTACACAAGTAAAAAAAAAAAAAAAAACACCAGGTATATACTGTACAGTCTGTATTCAACCTGTTCTCGCTCTCAACTCGTCTGATACCGCCACTGGGTCAGTGCCCTGAGGCGTCTGAATGGGACGATGTAAACCCATCTGCATTGGTATTAGATGGGCAGAGCTACTGACATAGTATAAAGAGTGAGAAAGTCCGCGAGTTGGACGGGTGGATGGTTGGATCAAACAAACACAGGACTTTACCAAGGAGGCCGCTGTTTGTGTCGTTTCCGAACGCCAATGGCATATCTAACGCCCGGGAATGAGAACGGGCCGCTTAAACACATCCACAGTACAGACATACTGTTTTATTTGATTGTACTTTGGCATTTAAATACCAAACCGATGTAGCCGACTGTAAGCAAGCTTGCAGGTGACATACTGCAAGTTAACAATTAATCTTCAAGCATCAAATAGAACCTGTATTTACCCATATCTTTACGTTACTTGGTGAAAATATGAGTATTTGGAACATACTGTAAATACAGATGGACCGAGAGGAAATTTATGTCATTTGAAAAGTTTCTATGGACATTTTGATCAGCTGACAAACACAGAAGATGTTGTTTTTTTCCACCTAGAACTCAAACTTCAATTATATATGTGACTATAACAAGATGTTCAGTGTAGAGGTCAAAGTCACGGTTGGTGTTGGAGTTCAGGACCGTGATCTGTAAATACTTTTAGATCTCTTTTAGTGTAAAGTTTGGTTGACATAATAGCTAGAAAGCCTCATGCAGAAGTACATGATCCAGGTCTGCTTGCAGGTGTTTTGTAAAATATTAAAAATCAGTTGTAATGCTGGGAAAAAAAAAGGTTGATGATAGCAACATTTGTGTGCCGAAAACCCAAAACAATGAGCTAAAAGAGGCTGAAAAGCTCAGTAAAGCTGAGGGGAACTGCAGAGTTTGGGGATAATTCTCTGTTGGTTTGTCCCTTTCACATCACATGTGGTCATTTGATGCATTGTTAATGTGATAATATTGAGCTTTAAAAATAGGTTAAGGTTATAGGCTTCTTTAAACCTGTTTTTTTTTCAGTTTTGGTTTTTTAACGTTCCGCATAGGTAATTACATTTTGAATTGATTTAGTTCCATTTTGTTTCTTATTTTTACTGTTAGCCCACCCTGAAGCTTTAAATGTCCCAAAAGTTGTGAGTAATAAATACTTTGAGTGTTGAAATCTCCTGTTGGTGGTGGTGGTGGTTCTTGGGGGCTGCAAAGAGGGGAGTGTCATTTTTCATGCTGCGGCAGGTTTCCCCTATAGGCCGGGCCATAGCATTAGAAACATATCTGCCTCTTTAGCAGCTAAATGCTCCACTGTGTTCACCAGCTAATCGCCAACTGTTGTCTGTCTGATGCTGAGCAGTTAGCGTACAGTGGGTTTATCAGGGCTTTTATTCTGAAAACAACTTCCTGTTGGGCTAATAAAGCAAAGTTTGAGGGCAGCAAAACCAAAACGATGAGCTAAAAGAGGCTAAGTCTGCTGAGTTTGGAGATAATTCTGTGTGGTTTTGTCACTACGCATGAACGCTTTTGACATTACACTGAAACAATTGAGCCAATATAAAAATATTGATTAGTGCAGCTTTAAAAAAGGGTTAACGTAAGTTGGGAGTCGATTTTTTAGTGCCATTGGAGCTCTTTCGCAAAAAAATATATATTTAGCAGCCAGTAAGGTTCTGCTCTGAAAATCAATTTATAATCCTCCGGATATTATCCAATAGACTTCTATAATCGTCCACCTCACATAATCCTAACATTGAAGAACGTGATTCTCAATAAGCTCCTGTATTTCACAATAAAATGACAGCTCCATTTCCAGTCCACCCGCAGATGTACCAGCTATGAAATATAGATACAGGCCGAGCGGATGACCAAAGACAATGGGCTTAATGTGATTCAGGTGTACCGGCAAGACATTTAGTTTAGCTCAACATTCCTTTTTTGGGTTCACCGACCTCCACCAGTCCTCCCACACAGGACGGCTTAGAGTCTATATTTACGCACTCTTGAACCACAAGCTTTTCTCGCCATGCAAAAAAAAAAGATCTTAGCTAAGGCGCAGTCATGCATAAACATGAAGCCTGAAAGTATTGCCACATTTTTATGTATTGATACAAGGGTTGCGGAGAAACAAAGTGCTTCTGAGAGCTGCCCCTTCCATCTCTGATAGTTAGCCTGCAGCTCCACAAGTCAGATATACTGTAAGTTAGCATGGAGAGAGCTTGATGTGAATGTGTTCTTTTCCCTAGGCCTTCAGGGGAGAAGGTCGTCTAAGCATAACCCGCTCCATTCTGAACATTGCGACTTTAGATTTACATTTGCATAAGTGAGTAGAAGTTCAGATGTCAGAACTTCACAGGGAAAATAATTTGACAGCCTTTTCAAAAATAATCCTGAAATTAGGAATTTGACCCCTCATTTTGTTGAGGGCTCTGAAATGTTACACATTCCTGCCTGTATTTCATTACCAATCCAACGCGGTGCAAAACAAAAGCTTGAGAGGACTCATAAATGGTTCCTTCTAACTGCAGGGCTAAGAGTCAAAAGCAGCATAGTGAGAGTAATTACAGGTATTGATTCACAGCTCCAATTATACGAGCAAAATTTGACCTGGGCCGACTATGATAGTTTTCTATTAATTCTCTCTCTGTGTTTTCTTTTCCAGGATTTAAATGATTCATGAAGTAATCATGTAGCGTGAGCAGCAGCTTATTTTCTCTTTTTAGTGGCTGTGAGAAGACAGTTAAATCTTGCTTTTCAACACCCAGCCAAAGACAGCCCTCAAACATGGAGGGATTATGAGACAGAGGGGCCCCTGGAGGCTCCTTGGAAGGGCAAGACACCCAGACGGAAAGAGACACAAAATGATGTCTGTTTGCGTCTCTTTTAAGTCATTTTGCATCTCTGTGTATTCATTTGAAATCTCTATGTGGTCGCTGTGGGTCTCTGTGGTTGTTTTGCATCCCTTTGTGGTCATGTTGTGTCTCTTTGTAGTTGTTTTTTGTCTCTTTGTAGTTGTTCACTTTGTGGTCGCTTTGTGTCTCTGTGGTTGTTCTGCATCCTTATATGGTCATTTTGCATCCCTTTGTGGTCATGTTGCATCTCTTTGTAGTTGTTTTTTGTCTCCTTGTAGTAGTTCAATTTGTGGTTGCTTAGTGTCTCTGGTTGTTTTGCATCCCTTTGAGGTCATTTTGCATCTTTTTGTAGTCATTTTGCATCTCTTTGTAGTCATTTTGCATCTCTGTGTATTCATTTTAAATCTCTTTGTGGTCGCTATGGGTCTCTGTGGTTGTTTTGCATCCCTTTGTGGTCATGTTGTGTCTCATTGTAGTTCAGTGTCACTTTGTTCTCTCTTTGTGTCTGTGTGTTTGTTTTGCATCCCTTTGTGGTCATGTTGTGTCTTTTTGTAGTTGTTTTTTGTCTCTTTGCAGTCGTTCACTTTGTGGTCGCTTCGTGTCTCTGTGGTTGTTCTGCATCCTTATATGGTAATTTTGCATCCCTTTGTGGTCATGTTGCATCTCTTTGTAGTTGTTTTTTGTCTCCCTGTAGTAGTTTAATTTGTGGTTGCTTTGTGTCTCTGTGGTTGTTTTGCATCCCTTTGTGGTCATTTTGCATCTTTTTGTAGTCATTTTGCATCTCTTTGTAGTCATTTTGCATCTCTTTGTAGTCATTTTGCATCTCTGTGTATTCATTTAAATCTCTTTGTGGTCGCTATGGGTCTCTGTGGTTGTTTTGCATCCCTTTGTGGAAATTTTGCATCTCTTTGTAGTCATTTTGTGGTTATTTTGTGTCTCTTTGTGGCTGTGCATCTTCAAAGAGACTGTAGTTGTTGGTCTGTCCAACAATAAATGTCACTTCACACAGAGGCTCAGGTCCAGGATGCCCCTTAACGCTTGGGCCCCTTGACCTGTGCCCAGTAGGCCCATTCAATAATCCATCCATACTCTCGAGCCAGAGAGCCATATGATTTATACATGAACAAGTCGACATGGTTTAAACTAAGGGTGTGCACTGCCACCTTAACAGGCAAAAAATAGGGATGTCTGTTAAGGAAGTAGACAGAGTCTTTCTGGCTGTCCACATGGCCAGTCAAGAGAATCCTTCAGCAAGTAGCTAACGAAAAGCCATGACAGGCCGGGTCAGAGGCAATAGTGCCGTCGCTGGCAATGCCAGTGGAACATCTGAAAGGCCTTGTCCTCAATAAATTGCCACAAAAACTGGATTCCTGTGGCTGCGGTCCAAGGTGCATAGCTCGCCAGTATACTACACAAAAAGTGATGAAATCTGTAAACCTTGAGGCTCTAAAGCCAAAAGCCAATATGGTGTATCTTGTAAGAAACACACTCTGGTCTTGATTAGGTTGCACTGCTTCCGAATTTGATGTGGCTTTCAAGGCAGCGTGACAAAAAAGGAAAATCTCCCGGGGTCTATACCTCATTCTATAAAGGTTAAATAAACTGGAAAATACAAGCAATCTGGGGACTTTAGACAAGGTTACGAGGAGCCCTGCTGTCCTCGGGAATGCTATTGATGAGCCTCTGTGCCCAGATTCATCCCATCCCTGGAGTAAATTGTGCACCAATAAAAAAGTGGGTGTCACAGTGCCTATAGCCAGCTATCAGACCAGCTGTCCTCCAGAGACTTGGGAATTTGAGAGCGGTTGAACCTCCGAGCAGGGGGGGGGTTGTGTTTTCTCTCCTGTCAGCCTATGAAAGGATAACTAGCATCCCAGAGTCCCATCTGAAATACAACCTGTGTGAGTTCATGCTCCGCTTTTCCCCAAAGACGGAATGACAGCTTACCCTGGAGGTGATGAACAAATTAATAAATCTGCTGGATTGGTGAAAAATCATGCATTTGTATTGTAAAATAAAACTTGGCATGCTATTACTAGAGAGCTACAGAAATACTAGAAAGTCTGACAGCAAACCAGGGCAGGATTGTTAATAAAATGGTTGCCACTTGGATTTTCTTTTGTTGAAAAAGGTCAAATAACTCTCACTCTCAAAATCTCTCATTCAGTAGTTGCCAAGTTACTGTATAATTCCATACCATTGATGACAATGTATTTAAGGAATGTTAATGTGATTTAATTGGGAAATCAGTGATTCACGACCTTAAAAAAAAAGTCGGACAGGGCTGTAAAGTGGGGAGGCCAATGGCCCCATGACCCCACCTAGTTCCAGCATCCATGGTTATGACCATTAGCTGGGAGCCACCAGCTCAGCCATCACCATGTTGAGAGCTGTGCGGAAACACTACAAATGCTCCCAATCTCGCATTAAACACCTTTAATCTAAGGAAGTGTTGTTTTATGCCAACACCTTCTCACTCCCAACTCATCAAATACAGATGCTTGGTCAGTGGCCCGTTACATGCATACACTGTCTTAAAAAACAACTTCCGTTTTCATAGGAAACAACTTGATTAGGTTTAAGCAACAAAACTACTCAGTTAGGTTTAGGAAAAGATTGTGGCTTGGGTTAGGATAAGTACGTTTGTTACATAGTTAAGTAGGCTATGTTACGCAAGCAACGTAATTTCGGAACACAACTCAAAATAAGTCAACATTGATTGGGACATGAAAACCAGCCTCCTGGGTGAAAGTCCTGTGTTTTTAGACCTTTACTTAGTCTACTGTGACTAAGCATAAAAAGCATAAAAAGCTGAATGTTTTGCATTTCAGCCAGCTGTAATTGACTGAGAAGTCAACCTTTTGACTCTTCCAACTGTTCAGACAATAGCACATTTATTTTGAAAGCTGTATTCTGAGATTTGACGCCATCCGTTGCCGTGACCCGAGCTCACATCTAACAAGACATTGAAGTGTTTTATCCTCCTTATGTAGACCAATACAATGCATACGCTTTATAAAGAGGTGGGTGGCTCTGAAGGGAGTTCTGGAACGTCTGAAAAAGTTCTAAGTGAGAGTAATACTTGCTCACACACAAAACCAGAAGTCAGAAGATCAATCCCTCTTTTATGTATGCTAGTAATACCTGGTATTAGTAACGTCACTTTAGCACCCATAACCACAGAAACCAGCGTTGGATATTCTAATTGATTCATGTCTCTGGAGGAAAATGACATGAAAGAGCCTTAAAAACCGATATCACCATATACTCACTGGCACATTAATCATGGTCAGCCTGTCTCTGAGGTAGTTTAGTTTCTGGAAACCGAGCCACAACTTTCCTCGGTAGGAAGGTCCTGAATCTTGCGGAACTCTGTTCATATAAACTTCTACAGAAGGAGATCAATTGAGGTGATAAAGTTAGTGGTTTCCCATGAATTGCTAATTTATTAAACCAACCTTTGTTAACCTGGTAGTATTTAAGCAATACAAACATAGATTTTCTCCAAATAATGAGAGAGTTTGATCAGTTCTCTAAGACAAGTTAATTGATCCTGGAAGGGGAAGATCAATTTGTTACAGCAGCTCAGGGAACAGGCAAGAAGAGGTGGATCTAGCTTTCAGCTTTAATTCCAAACTATCATTAGCAGAAGGGAACAGAGGCGTTAAAATCAACAGCTAAGCCACAGTGTGCTGTATGGACACAGAAATCATAGTTATATTTGCTAAGATGTTAATAAGTTTGTATGAGAAGCGACAGGTCCCATAATACAATATTAAGTAGTACATGTAGTACAGTGGAAACCTCTTATTGTGATCACGTCTGGCAATTAAAATTGAATTAACATTAGTCTAATGTAGTTTTAAAATGTTTTTCCATATGTTGTCATGTATGAAAAGACTCAAAATGAAAACACTGTAAGCAGACTAATTGATTACTATAAGTAAATTATTTAACCCCCTCTGACTTTCCTGTATTTCAGAGGCTGTAGCTGGCTCAGTTTTAGAGCTAGATACAGATAATAAGGAATCCATTGGTACCAACCATCATGCTAGCTTGTCAGGGAGGAGGCTAAATAACACTCCAAAGTTAGGCAGAATGTTGGCGAGGAAAAACTAGCAGGGCCACTTTCAAAAGGGTCCTTTGACCTCTGACCTCCAGATATGTGAATTAAAATGGGTTCTATGGTACCCAGAAATCTCCCCTTTACAGACATGCCCACTTTATGATAATCACATGCAGTTTTGAGCCAAAAACTTGCAGTTTTTATTTATAAATTTGTCAATTTTGCCTCTTCTAAAATTGTGTATTCCAATATTTCTGCATACATACCGTATCACTGAGGCGATGGAGTTGGGAGAATATGAAGGAAAACCTTTGTTGTTTCCTAGAACAATGGTCATGGACTGCATGTATTCTATGCATCCCCTTCCAGTCAGGCAGGCAGTCAGTATTTAATTCAAACCCCACATAGACACCTGCCATCCCTCATACACACTCATTAACAGCTCAACTGATGTAATGATGATAAGCAATCTGGGGGCGTAAACTGTTCATTTTAGCATCTCTGTTACCTCCTCTTGATGATCCTGTTGTTCAAACTTTTAACCATTTTTATTGGAAGCTTGTACAGTGTTATCTGTGCCAAAAGTTTATTGTGGAAACAGCAGGACAGCTAGCTAACCAGTGCTTTGGGGGCTGACAAGCTGACGTCTAAAAGACTCTATTTAATGTGTGCTAAATGGCTGATGTAGAACATGCAGCTGAATCTATGTGAACAAGAGGGAGAGGGATCATTGGGGGAGTTGAGAGGGTTTATCAGTAAATAGAGCCCAGCTTAGCTCAGGCATTGTGTTGATATTGACTGTGATGTAATATTCCAACCTGGTGGTCAGTAGAGGGCATGTTCCTTGTTGTCTGGGTAGATCGTCACCATTGATCTTCAGTGGGTTGTTCAGACATTCAGTTTACTGTTTGTTCTGACTTTCCTCTATAGCAAATATCTCACTGTGATTTTGGCTTGCTTTCTAGTGGGCCGTGTGTGCAACAGAATAATATGTACCCATCATTCAAGGTCCCTTACCCACAACAGTACCATGACATCTGCTGATGGAATTTGTCTCTTGCCCAGTATGACAGATCCAAGCAATCTGGAGCCCAAGGACGCGGGACATAGACCTTGCCAAAGGAGGATGATAGACTCATCCTCTCATGAACTAGAACTGAACTGGCAACTCACGTCTCAAAAGCTTTCTTTACCTTTCTTTTCTTTCCTTTCCCTATCCATACTTTGCTTTTCTTTCAATTGCCTTCCCCTTGACTGTCCCATCCTTTTCTTTCCTTTCCTTTGCCTGTCGTCCTTTTGCATTCTTTCCCCTTCCCTTCCCTTTCAATTCCTTTCCTTTCCTCCCCTTTTCCTGTGATAATTTACTGTAAAATGGTGATAGGAGGACAGAAAGAATGTGCATAAATCTGAACAGATCTCTACAATGTTGGGAACTGCAGACAGCAAAAAACGGAAATCCAACCTATAATGAGTCTTTGGAGTCTTGTGTCTAGATGGAGCACCACAAAAAATGCAGCGTGAAGCTCCAAAGTCCTCCACAGAAATGTTACCCTGACCCCTAAAAACTTGTTCGTAGGTTTGATTTTTGTCAGCTGAGATGACATCAGTAGATGACTGAAAGCCGTTTCTTTATATGGCATCCTCAAACGAGCGGGTATTTTTAGTCGTTTGTATGAAATGATCTTTTAAGAAGCACTTGTGTTTCGTGCTATGAGGTCACGGAGTGTTCCCAAACAGAAGAAAGTTGAGTGAAATCATTGGAGCCTGTGTGTGTGTGTGTATGTGTGTGTGGATTGGTGGTCATTGTGCTGCACCCTCATTACACTTGGCAGCAGCGTGCACACCCATAACCTCTCCAGCTATAGCAGAGACTTGGACCAGCTGACGCATTCTCTCTATTCCCCTCTCTCAGATTGTCTGCCTCACTCCCGCTTTGCTGCTTCTCTTTGCCAGCTACCGCCGCCGCTCTGTCTGATTCGGCAGATACGCTATTGAAATACTGTTAAATTAGCTAAGTATACAGTAAAACGATTCTATATGCTGTGACCTCAGCACACCTTTTTATATTGCAATCAGTGAAATTAGCCCGGGGCTAAAGACACTCAAGCTTCTTCTTTTTTTTAAAATCCTGACCTAACTGGGGCTCTTCGCCGCGGGGCACTGCTGTCTTTTGAAGTGGGTATAAAAGGACCTAAATTTAACTTGGGTAAGAGCTCAATATACTTTGAAAGAAACACTCCAAATGTGTTTTCTACTACTTGTTTGTTTTTTGGGGACAGAAATGAATGCAGTTTCTCCTGCGATAGACTGACTGTTTGGCCTGAATGAATAAGTTCCACCTACATGTGGCCACCACCACCACCAACCGCTATAATCACTGTCAGAGAGCTACCACCACCCACCTCCACCTCGAGGAATCAGAGAGAGAGATGAGAGCTGAGATGTCAACGCCATTGGAAGGCAGAATCCACCTGGAGCTGCCTGGTGTCAGTAACAGGCCTCATGCTAGCTCAGCGCTATTTTTAGCCGAAAAAGATGGGGGGGGCAAGATTGAGTCAGATTTATGGCTGGCTGAACTTTCAGAATTTCAATAAACAACAACACACCATGAAAATCTGTGTGTTTACCTGCACTCAAATGCAAACTATGGTTAATTACAACATGGCTTTTATTTCCATGGCTCCATTGGTTCTATCAGGTGTTAAGAAACCTGAGAAATAAAGGATATACTAGTAAAAGTATTCTCTCCATTGTGAATATCCACCACAGATTGCAGCCTGACTTACTGATTAACTTTTGGCTTGTACCGTAGTACCAATAAAAGCGATGGCCGGAGCTACAAAAATAAAACCTAAGTTGTAATAAATCATAATTAACGTGTTACTGACAACTTTGTGCAAAGCTGCAGAGGGTAGAAATCTGAAAAGACAGGTAATCTGAAAAAAAAATCAAGTGCCTGTGTGTCCTCCAGTGTCCTCTGGTGCTCCTAATGGCATCGTCAGGATTTCACAGACAACCAATCAGAGCTGATCTGGAGTCTGCCGTCCAGCTGCCGTCTATGAGAGCCACGAGTGAATCACTCGCAAACTCCGATCAAACGGTCAAATTAGGCACTGCTGATCAAATATGAATCAATATTCTGTTACTCTAATGCCTATTTCTCTCCTCAAATGTTTTCAGAATCATCATGTAGTGTACTGTTTAGCTGTAAAATGAGAAAAGTCTGTGACCCGGCAGCCATGTTGAGATCAAGTTAAGGAAATACCAAGCACCGCCCACCACCCGGAGCACAGCCAATAGGAACGCTCTCTCTCTCTGAAATGACCTGTGATTGGTCAATGTCTCCCGTCACGGGCTAGATTTATTAAAGCCTGAAAACAGAGCCATGAGGAGGAGCAGAAGTCTAGTTTTCTCTCAGAACACATGAATTACAATATGCTGAAAGGTTATTATGGCTTTTTTGGCCAATGATGCCAGAAAATTGTTGCCTACTGAAGCTTTAAAATCTGCACTAGTTCATTTTATTTTTTTTCCTTTGGCCACTTGAGGACAATGCAACAAGCTGTGGACCAGCTGACATATTATCTCATTATAATGTTGCTGTGTTGCAACATGTTAGCCAACAGTTTCATATTTACATATCCAACAGACACAGAACAACATTAGAGTTCATTTGGAGTTGAGTTTCTAGCTGCCTGCTCCAATAGTCCTCACAGGTACTGCATTTAGCATAAAAAATATGCTGAAATCATAACATGGCAAACTGCAGCCCAACAGGCAACAACAGCTGTCAGTGTGTCAGTGTGCTGACTTGACTATGACTTGCCCCCAAACTGCATGTGATTATCATAAAGTGTCTGTAAAGGGGAGACTCGTGGGTACCCATAGAACCCATTTACATTCACATATTTGGAGGTCAGAGGTCAAGGGATCCGCAGAGTTGGGTGATAATTCTCTGTTAGTTCATTACAGGCAACATTTTTCACTTTACACATTTAATATATTGTAAATTGTTGATGAGTGCAGCTTTATACGTCATGTGTATAAGATGGCTGGTTAAAGTCAGGGTATAGGGGAGGAATATGACTACTGATCTGTCGCATGTATACACGGATTGTACAGTAACCAGGTTATTATAGTGCATGAATTTTCTGGGTTTCTTTAGTGTGTGTGTAAACCTACTGAATGTACACACATTTCTCGTGCATTTAACAAAACAAAAAGGATCATTATTAACAAGCATTTTGCTTTTTGTTCAGCGACATCTTCAAAGCAAATGTTGCACACAATCAACAGTACCGTCTCTTAAGTTCTGCTGTTTGAAGTCACAGGAGAGACGTGTTCGCCGCTGCGGAGACAAACGTGTATACTTGCGGACCTCAACTTGATTACAATTCAAAGAGGGAGTCTCACAATGCTTATTCACTGTGGGAATATGACCTAAATTTTGTCGGGGAAGATGTGCTTTGAAGTTTGAAATTAGACGGGGAAACTTTTATTTTTCCATTTAGAAGAAGGCGGCTTTATCAAACACATTTTTTTTAATTTAAGTCTAAATATCAAAGCTTTTGAAGACTCAATTAGCCACTTCTCTGGTCTTGTTATGAAGCTACTTTAGACTTAGATTTAATAGAGGGTCATAGAGAGCAGAATGATTGACGGTCATGTGATATAAACAGGCTGTTAGAGATGTTTCTGGCCAATATTTCGTGGAACGTACAACAGTCTGTTTCAGGAATATAGCATGTTCGTAAAGCATTACGGCGCTGTGAATGACATCATTGAGGATTCCCGGGCCATCACACAGCAGCATAAACCATGGAGCATCTGGTTGTTGGGTGTGTGCATAGATCCAATCTGACTCCAATCTGTTAAAGAGAGCACTCTGGTTACAATCCTGCAAACCAGCATGACGGAGGAGAGAAATGTTATAGGCTCACATGGTGCGTAGGATGAAAGAAAGACACAAATAGTCATACTGTTAAATAGTTCCACATATTATCTGCCCAATACTGAATTCACAAATCTCTAGATTTTTTTTTACTAAATCAGAGAATCATAGAGATTAAAACAAACATGTAGGACTTAAAAAAGGACCATTTTGTAAAAATATGCTATAATACAGTACCAGCCGTCACCATCAGCTGCTGCCAAGGTCACCAGGGTCACCGTAGGGGCCATCAAGCATGCATATAAAAAGTGTGAAGTCTTTGAAAATTAAATTAAATTAAATTATCATTATTATAGTTTTCTGGTAACCAATTTGATTTCTTTCTTACATAGACTTTAGTTGTAGTTGAGTGTTTCGCACATGTGCGCACAACATGCTAATTATGTCTGGATAAAAATGTAATAAAGCTAAAAACGTATTTCCATCGTGGTCCTCGTTGGAATGGTTAAATGGCAGCACTTTAAATCAGACAAGACTGGGTAAAAAAAGGTGAAATGCAAATCTACATTTAATTTAAGAGTACTGTACTTAGTACAATTTTGTGGTACTTGTACTTTACTCAATTATTTCCATTTCATGCTGATTATTGTACTTTTGACTCCTACTGCATTTTTTTGACAGCTCACATACAAAGCATTTGATCAGCTTATAATGTATGTGTTGCATTGTTATAGTAAAATGCTGACACATTAATGGATCAGTGATATCAAATTACATAATATGCTATATAACAATAATATAACTTCTATATTTTTACTCAAGTAAATCTTTGAATACAAAAGAGTTTCACATTTTGAATGTCCACTTTTACTAAACTGTAATAAACAGGTAAGTAGGTTGATTTACAATTACTTTAATTAATTGCTAATAGTTTATTCATTTAAATTATTTTGCACATTTGTTTAAATTCATGTATATTTTCATTCAGACACAAGTACATAGCATGAACTTGTGTCTAGTGCATTTGTACAAACACACATAACAATGATATTTAAAAGTGTAATAAACCTCTTAAGAGATTTATTTGACAGTAATAAAGGTAAACACACGACTGCAATCACCCCATCGTAACGTTAAAATTGTCGAGCATAAAGCTAATAATGCTTAATTCCATTGTGGTCCCTTTTGGGGAGAGGTGAAAGATGGATATCAGGAAAGACAGGGTTAAAAATATGAAAACCATCCCAGAGAACTGCAGCCGTGTACAAAAGCATATTTTTCCCATGATGCTCCTAAATCTAAAAGCAGCAACATTAATGTCTTGTTGCATCATTATGGCGGAGATATTAATTCACTTCTCTCAAATGAGGGGGATCACATAAAGGCTTGACCTGTGTAGGTAGTAGTTTCTATTTTAATCTTCATATTAATATAGAACTTTCCCATATTCCCTCAACCTGTGTCAATTGACTTACAGACTCATACTGTACATCCACACAGCCACAAGCACATAATCACATTAAGAATACACCAGCAGCACTATGATGATTAACTGAATACATTCATCTTTCCTCATTTAGGTGTGTCCCCTCCTACACCAGGTTTATGTATGTTGGCTGCTCCGAGGCGCCGGAATGGGATGATTAATTATTAGCTGCCCACAGTGGACCCAACACACTCCAACTTATTTGGGAAATTCCATTAAAAGGCCCTAACAGAGGGGGAATTTTGCAAATGAACAACCATTTCGCTTTTTTTTTTACAAATGATGTAATATTCAAATGGGTCGGACCGGGACATTCCTCTACTCCGCTTTCTCCATTTCCAAAGAAGCTTTATCCCACCCACACACTCCCCTGAAACCAGCCAGAACCCCCTCCATAACTTACTTTAATCTTTATAATTTTACCTTTACCTTTACTGGTCATTTAAATCTGAGCTTGGAGGCAGAAATTATATAGCGAGAATCATATGATACATCCTAAAGTTTGAACAAATCTACTTACAACTTTTCTCCTGATTCTAAAACTTAGCCCGAGGCTCCTGATTCGTTTCTTCTCTACTCTCATAGAAAGTGCGTATGGCATACACTATATACTGATACTGATGTGGAGGCTTCTTATGAACAGGGTATTTCAGGAAGTTATTAAAGTGTACATGGCTGTGAGACATGGCAGTTCACTTTTGCCAGACACAGAGGGACAGTTCTCTCATTGAGATTGTGCTTTTTTAAAAATTAACTTGCAATTAATTACATATAGGCCTGCAGTGAATATGCATATGACATATAATTACAGTATTCTCACTCCTAACCAGGTCTTTGCTGGCGTGATGGAGTGCTTCATACAGTACAGCACCATCTGTTAAGCTCCCTGGAAGGAGTTTAATGGCTTGTAGTCTACTGCTCCCTAGAGTTTACACATCTGCACTGCAACTTGTGCTCCATTAGCTCTGGTATCATGTTTCACTGTGCAGCATAGGCAGGACACACAGTTTAAGAAGGGGATTTCCAAATGATTTCACGTGAGGGAATTTCAAACAGAAATGCTTTTGACGACAGCTGGTAAAAATATCACATTTTAATCTTTTTTGTGTGTGTGTGTGTCATTAGTTCAGAATACAGCTACGGTATAGGCTAAGTGTTAAATGACATATGGGTAACACATTAAAATACAATTCTAGTCTAGTTAGATTAATACTGACTTCACATGTTGCCTTCTGCAATCAGGCATTCAAAAAAAAAAACTTTAATAAGACTTTTGCATGCGTATATTATTAGATTCATATCTACCAGGGTGTTTTGGATGAAAAAAATAAATGCATTCACTAATTCATGAGTCTTTTGTCCTCATAATCTCATAATCTCTAATGTATATTTTGAATGTGCATCTAATTATTTGATCTTTTGGTTTGGGGTTGTTATATGGATGTTGCTCTAATTATTTCAGCATAATGATGAATATCTACCTTTAGTATTTTTCTAATGTTTTGATGGTGTACTGGTTTTATGGATTTCTTAAAGAATTTCTTTACTCAATTACTGTTAAAAGGACACATTGTCCGACTTTATACCGTATTTCTTTAGATGGTCTGTGTGACTGACAGAGGCTTCTAAACCACTACGTCATACTGTATATGTCCATATTATTCCCAGTCAACTGTATAGCCCATGCTCATTTAAATAATAAATATTTTTAAAGGATACTCCAAACTTTGCAGCATTTGCAAGTGATTTGAAAGTCTACAAATATAAAAATGCCTTTGGCTTATGTAAACAGTAAATGTATAATGCCCCTTGTTTTCTTTGTCTGTGTGTTGATATAAAAAAAAATATGGCCTACAGCACTTTGTACTTTGTATTTGTCTCTTACAGTGAACTGCTCCAGCCTTCCTGTCCCGTCCTAATGTGGATTCTGTTAGAACACCTCGAGGACCTCGTAAATTCAACAGCACACAATTCACATTTGGAGCCATTTGTAGCATCGATATAAATGATCTGGTAGCATGGCTCAGAGTCTCTTTGGCTCTGCATTACGGAGGACGGAACCTGTCAAAACCAAAAATAAACAAATAAATAAATCAATGACTCGAAAAATGAATAAATATATCATTAAATGTAGTAAAAATGTATGTATTCATTTATTCATTTATTTATTTTTTATTTTTAAATGTATGTATTTATTTTTTTCCTCATTAGCATAATGAGGCAGAAATGCATGAAGAATTGTGTAAATAAATGTATAAAGAAAAGGATACAGAACTAAATAAGCTGCAAAGGGAAAATCGTGCATAAATAAATAAATACATACATTTAAAAATAAATAAACAATAAATAAAGATAAATAAAAAAAAGAAGGAAAGAAGCAAATTAAAACAGAAATATCAATTTAAGTCATATTGT
>CAKALG010029406.1:0-11083 GCA_916700815.1 Helicolenus hilgendorfi | reverse complement strand
GAGCCGGCGCCTCCGTCACTGGTCCCGTTGGACTCAGTTGAAAGCCTTTTGGACAGCCGGTCTTTAGACTGTTCACTGTGCGTCCGTAAAGGGACCGAGCCCATGTTAGGAGGATGCTTGGCTGTCTGGACTTTAAAGTCATCTATGTTGTCTCTGAGGGGGAAAGAAGGGTGAACACAGCAGTTTTCAGCTGAGGTGATATAATGGAAAATGTAGTATATGTACTGAAACCACTCTTTTAAACAGACACAACTGAATATTCAGTTTACAAGATGTACAATGGCTGGACATCAAGTAACATCATTAAACACTTCTTATCAAGATTTACAGGAAAAGCTAATGGAGTTGATCAAAATCAGCAGATAAAGAAAAGGACATTTCATCACAGCCTGTACACCAAGGAGGAAGAGCATCTGATCTGACTCTGCTCTGCAAGACTTGCAACGGATAAACTTCTACAGAAAGTAAACAGTGCGTCATGCCTTTTCATGTCAAGACACAGCTTGTTAATCCGTCTTTGACTGTCCCTCTTTCTCAGGTACTTCTGTGTCACTGGCACAATTAGGTGTGTTTCTGTGCTCACACTGCCTGTGAATGGCCCTGTGTGTTCTGGCACAGAGGTGAAGGATATAAATAGATCTCTGTGGAATTCAAAAGGTGCACAAATCAAGAACTAAGAGAGCAGATGGATGGTTTGAACTAACGCACACAATGTGAGGTGAAGGCTCATAACGTGACTTCCATAACTTACTTCTGGTCTGCCATGCTTGTGCGGGAATTTGGTTCCTTCTGTGCAGTGCTTGGATTAGCTTTGGGCTTTTGTTTTCTCTTTGTGCTGTGGAAGAGATGAGAATGGAGGTGAATGGTGTGAGTGCACATACGTTGGTGCCAGAGAGTGGAAGGGATGATAAAGAAAAGAATAAAATCAAAGAAATCAACGCAGCTCAACAAAAAGTACAATATTTCACTCTTGTCCTCGTCAGTCTTAAATAATCATGCTCCAATAAAAACACAGTTATTTATGACATAATGTCTAATCCAGGCTGACACAGACAGAGCTACATTTCAGAAAAACCTTCAGAATGGAGTGAATAATAACCACAGAAAGGTCAGAATCCTTGTCATCATCATTATCACCAAGTTACTTCCAGATAACATCTGTGTTTTAGTTATTGTCGGTTGTGACACATATTTAAAGGTTGGATTAACAGGCTGAACAACCACTTCACTTCCCTCTCTTGCTCAAGATGAATTCATTCGGTCTGACTTCAGGAATTCCTCTCTAAACACATCATCATCCTGATTTGCATCTGTATGTACAGAGCAGCAGCATTTCACCGCTCAGCCTCACACTCTGACCACATCTGAAGTCCTCACATTAGTCATTATTCAATAAGGTCACATAACCGCCACACATAAAAAGCCCCTCTGCTATTTCTATTAAGAAAATGTAACCCTGAACTATATTTGTAGCAAGTGATGGTGCTCTGCTCACCTTTCAGCTGATCCCATACTTAGCTCAGCATCCTTAAAGAACATGCGTTGCCATGGCAAAGTACCATCCAACAACGTCTCTAAAACCAGTTGCACTTGCTACAGTTACAAGATACGAACGAGATGCAAACCAGAGAGAGATGCCGTGTCCCGTGGACCAAACCGTCTGCACTAGCTAGAAAAGTCTCAAGCAAGTCCCTCAAGTCACCAATAAAGTGCTTTCACTCACCCCCAGTGGCACCATGTAAAGCCAAGGGTTTTGTTTTCACGACCCCGTGGCCAACAATCACAAATGTGACCTTGCTCCGTACAGGCGACACTTAAATGGTACAAAAGTTCCAAGATTGACACTGCATAAAGCCATTATAATCAGGATGTCCATTCTTAGGGGGAAAAAAGAAGAGATTATTAATGTCTATGAATAATGGCATTCAGAGCGACAGACACTGGGAACCCATTGTCCAATGCTCGTGGCTTCTCTGTCTGACCCAGGCCCATTTCTTCACTCATACACGCATGGTGACATCGCAGAGTACCACTATTGATGGCAGGGTTTTGTAGTCATATGTCATCGAGGACTCTGGCCAAGACAATCCAGATAGAGTTATTGAGGTTGTTGAAGCCTCAGTGTTTTATTTCTCAAGCGTACACATAACCAATACAGTACACATGTAAAATAGATTTACATATGACCATCATTCTTAAAGTCCTATGATGGATCTTTGTAACTGTGCCTATTGTCAGTGAATATGTGAACATTTGCACTGTAACGGGGATGCTGTGGTTAGAAATGGTACAGTTCATTTTCCTTGGTTGTCTGTTTTGGTCCATAATTTTATAACAGTGGAATGTATTTACAATTTAGCCTATATAATTTGCACTTTAAGCAGGTTAATATTAAAAAGAAGAACAGCAGATGTAAAATAAGAAAAAAATAAAGTTCAAAGCATAAAGGGCTTTCATATCAATGCAACATAAGTATTTATTTGATTTAATCTTTTCAAGAATCAAATCCAATTTAATCACAATAGATGAAATCGAAAAAATATAT
The DNA here is from genome assembly GCA_916700815.1 of Helicolenus hilgendorfi. Lineage (NCBI taxonomy): Eukaryota > Metazoa > Chordata > Actinopteri > Perciformes > Sebastidae > Helicolenus > Helicolenus hilgendorfi. The sequence goes on along the minus strand of CAKALG010029406.1, from coordinate 8,538 downwards.
ATATATTAAATTGGGAGATCAGTGCAATTATAGCCCTGCACTTGGAAAATGTTTTTTTTTAATTACTTCTTATTTAATTACTTTAAATGCTGATTAGACTTTTCATTATTTTTTGCTTTATCATTTAGTCTATGAAATAGTGAAAAATGTCCACAAGATGATATCTTTAATGTACATGTTTTGTACAACCAACAGTCCAATACCAAAAACCTATTCAATTTAAGATAAAACATAAGCAGCAAAACTTCACATTTGAGATGCTGGAACTAGAAAATATTTGGCATTTTTGCATGATAAAATTTTTTAAATAAATTTAATTTTAATTTAAAAAATTGTCAATTAATTTTCTGTCGATGGACTAATCAATTCATCAACTAAGTGTTTCAACTCTTATTACATCACATTATAGATCAACACACATGTTGGGTTTTTAGTAAGTAGTGTAAGTACAGTTCTATGATTATATGGGGAATTTATTCATTTATAATCAATATAATTATTTTGTAATCCAAAGGAAATAAATTACATGGAAACAAAAATCAGGAGTGAAATCTGCTTTGTATTTTCATGTGATGCCCCACACTGAGGTTCCATCATTGTTAACTTTACTTTCAAATAGAGTAGTTACTTGCTGTGTGTTTTCCTTTGTGCTTCAATGACAAGCAGCAAAATCAATGTGAAACAAAGGAATCTTTTCAACTCTCCTCCAATTTATAGTCAGTTGTTTCAAGTATCCCAGTCCTCCGTACAACGAGCCTCCTCAAACCACATCATGTTCAATGCAGGAGAGAGAGGTCATTAACACAGTTCAGTGGCCTCAAGTAGATCACATAGTGAGATGAAAGGAAATCTATAGTGCTCTAACAGAATATAGTATCATTATAAACTGTATAGACAGTAGAGCAGTAGAGACCATTTGGTGCAGTGGAGCTGTACTTAACCAAAGGGTTTCTTTTGGCCAAATTCCTCTGATATCTATTTGAAAAAGACAAATACAACCATCATTTTTTCTGCCCCACTTTGCCACACACAAACGAGAAGCCATTTGGTTAAGGGCAGATCTCCAGAGACAAATCTGTGACTGGATGACAGCATGCTTACATACACTCGCCTTCTGGCAACACACTGCACAGATGAGTGCTTTAACCATAAATTGACCCATTTTGAACCACATCTATTCATAGCAACAATACGCAGCCATGGCTGGAACATTCTATTCATTCTCAAGGGAGGAGATCAGCCAGTAGACAACATGCAGGCTAACATACCACAATTACACACAACATTTGGGGGTTTTAACTGTTAGTTTGGCAGATGGTGTTTAACTCATAGAATGATGACACTGTTGTCAGAGTGATGCCAGTGTGAGTATGTGTGTGTGAGAGGAGAGTGTTTAACAGAGGCTCACTCCTCCGTCATGCCACCATGGTGAGTGGGCATTCAGAGATCCCATCTGCTTTCCTTCTAGATCAGTGTCCTATCCAAGCAGCTGCTCAGGAATATGAAGGTGTCAGTCAATCAAAATGTAAAACAGAGACCATCATTACCACACTGAAGCCCACCCCAGTGTGCTCAAAACCTCCAAAATCTCCATCTATAGTACACCATGTCTGTCAGCTTTCTGCTAGTACATATACTAGTGAGTACTCCTCTGTGCCTTACCTCCATTATTGCCCTAAAACTATTGAAACACATCAGTGAGCCATACAACTGCAACGATTAGTCGATCAACAGAAAATTATTTGTAACTATTCAATCTTTCGAGCTAAAATATGATGGTTCAAGCTCCTCAAATTTGAGAATTTCAAATTAATTTGCGATTTTTTTTGGGGGTTTGTTTTGACTGTTGGTCAAACAAAGCAAGAAATTTGATGACGGATGATGAAGGAAATAGTGACAGGCATGTTTAACTTTACTCTGACCAAATGATTGATTGAATAATGATCTGTAATCAAATAATTGTTACAGTTACACATTCCTTCAATGCAATGAATGTGTGCATTGTAGTTTATTTTGACATAAAATCCCACATAGACCATTAGTAAATTAGTAAACTAGTGGGATTCACGGGGGTTTAAAGGTGCAGTGTGTAGGATTTGGTGGCATCTAGTGGGGAGTTTGCAGATGGCAACCAACTGAAACTTCTCCCATGTGCCAAGCGTGTAGGAGAACTACGGTGGCTGACGCAAAAATGTGAGAATGCAAGTGGCCCTATCTAGAGCCAGTGTTTGGTTTGTCCGTTCTGGGCTACTGTAGAAACATGGTGGCCGGCTCCGTGAAGAGGACACGCTCCGTATGTAGATATAAATGGCTCATTCTAAGGAAATGAAAACACAACGATTCTTATTTCCAGGTGATTATACACTAAAGAAAACATACTTATTCATATCATATTCCATTTCTGCCAATAGATCCCCCTATAAATGCTACACATTATTCCATAAAAGAAGTGTACCATATCACCTCAACGTCCCCGGTTCAATTCCAGCAATGCCTCTCTCTGAATCTCCACTGTAAACAATCTAATAAAGGCAAACAAATATAACTAGTAATATAACTAGTCTCTAGTGCACCAAGTGTGCATTACTATGCACCAGAAAATAGTCCCCAACAAATGCTGTTTACTGATGTTTGAGCAGTGGGCAACTTACAGGTCTTAAAAGTGAAGCCAATGCTGAAGTGCCTTAAACTTGCATTATTTCTAATAGCCAGCAGGGGGCGACTCCTCTGGTTGCAAAAAGAAGTCTGATTGTAGAGAAGCCTATGTATGTAAAGAGAAATTCAACTAATATAACAAAAAAAGTTTCTAAAATCTTTACCAACCCTTTAAATGCCTTTAAACACACAGACAGCATGGCAAAATATGGAAGCCCTATCGTTCAACATGGTCTCAACATTGTTTCAGGATTGCACCATCTGATACCATTAAATACAACCTCTTAACCATTTCCCAGTTTGGCCACAGTCCCCCGCCCACACTCTCCCCCCAAAGACACAAGGAGAGAGGGTATGACATCAGCATGCTGCAGACCGGGTCTGAGGTCACCACCACGCTGTCTCTGTCAGTCCTCGCCTCCCTAAACCCTTTAACTGCTCTGTGAGTCAAAGATCTTGGCAAGCATTGTGCAGTAGAAAAACAAGATGTTTGAAACAAGCAGCTACAGTGGTTATTGTTGGCAGCAGCAGCAAGCCAAATAGAGGTATAAGGCAGTGTAAAGACAGCCCGGGGGTCCTTATGCAACCCCACATTTGTGAGGAATACATGATGCCAGAGACAGCATAAGTGTCCCTGACATGGCTCGGATGGAGAGAGGCCCGTTGAGCCAGCAGCAAATTAGTTCTGAGTCTAGTTTTTAGAAGCCAGACTGTCTTGTATAATGTCTCACTTAATTAAAGCTAGCTTTGGTAATCTCCTTCAAAAACATTTTTGTTATATTAGTTGAATTTCTCATCACATTCGGCCTGCAATCGATAAATCAAATGCGCTGACAAAAAAAGAAAAATCTGATATCTGTAGCTTTAATAAGCTAACTGCCGGTCTGCTTGTGAGTACTAACAATAGCCATGTTCGTTGTTTTACGTTCATTGTGATATCTTTACACTCATAATTGAAAGTGTGGCTTTGGAGGGAGGCCTGATGGGACGGGCTGTCATTGTTGCAGACTTTCTCGGCAGATTTAGCGACTTTCGGAGCTAGTGCTGCTAGCTACTTTAATTGGAAAAGAGTTGGCAACACTGGGATTGTTTTTTTGGTTTGATCATTTTTAAAATCTAGCGTACTCTTGCTAGTGTCTCAAGATTACCAACCCTAGCTTTAATTAAGATAACTCATTTTTTTCTGATGCCATGGAAATGGCATCTAGTGTCTCTGTTACAACATATTTTCTCTCCAGCAGCCACAAATGTTGAAAGATGAAACACACAATGGCAACTATTCCCTATAATGTTAATTAAGGTCAATGTAAAAAAAATAATTTGCCCTTTGGTTTTGTGTAGAAGCTAAAGAAAAATGCTGTCGGACTACAACGCTTCATTTTGCCCAGAAGCATTCCCTTTTATTTTGTAAACCTGACCTGAATTTGAGTCATCACAAACAAAATAGAGTAATTTACACTCTGAGGTTAATTGTTTGTGACAGAGCCGGAAGGCAGTTGAACCAATGCGATGAAACCTAGAACAGTAAAATCTGGGACAAAGTCAGTGACTGTGTCTTCTTCTCATGCATACCTAATTCAACCTATGGGGAGAACGCAGCTCCAAAACCTATTCACTGAGAGGAAATAAAACAGGTGTACACACACCTTAGGTGTGCTATCTTTGAACTGCCTCCTATTTATTACCCCTACCAGCTCAATTCACAGCTAATCATGAAGCTAATAAAAGAGGGCATGAATCTTTTTTTTTTTCATGCATAATTATGTAACTCCCTAATGTAACCCAGCAGCTTGGAAGCATGAAGGCTGCAGCCACAGGCCAAATGCATTGTCTATCATCCTGTCTGACCAATAACGGTGCTTATTATTGGAGAACCCTTCTCTCTCTCTGTGACTCATTGAGCCCACGTTTAAAAGATAAACAGAAGAGAGGAGGCTCCTGTTTGTGTTACTGGACATGGCTGCAGCAGAAACCATGTTACATAAACTTGCAAATGCCAGATTCACACAGTGAGTCCACGTGATCAGGTTTGTAGTTGTCAGTCAGCCTCCTATAATGCATGTCTGCCAATGCAGAACATGGCATCTTTATAGGTAAACACCCTTTTGGAAATTTGACTCAAGTATATGCATGCTGCCACACGTCCTTAAAGCTTTAAATGCATCCTATTTTGCAAATTTAAGTACAGGAAGCATGCAGAGATCATCAAAACACAACAGCCAGGAATGAGCTGAAATTGTGTGGGCTGACAATACAGTCATCTTCCGTTTTGTCATATTGTGAAAACATGCATGATGCGCCAAAAACACGCAACAATTGAAGAAATCATGCAATATTCTGTTTTTATTCACCTGGTGATGTACTCCTCCACCTCCCTTGACAGATTCACAAAAGCATAATTGCGCGTCGCGGAGTGTTTTCAGTGTCTTTCCTCCTCAGCTGCCTGAGATCAAGTCTGCGGACGGTTCAGTCGCTCCGAGATGCTGAAGGGAAACCAGCCCGCTGATTGGCTGCTGGTTTCCTGTGAGAGACTGAGATCTGTTTTCTTCTTGCCTCGGTTGTTGTTGTTGTTGTTGTCGGCTGTGATGGTGCCACAGTGGAGCTGCTCAGTGGAGCTCTGATGAACAAGCTCTGAGCATCTTTTTTTGTTGGTACTTTAAGAGGTGGAGATGGATGATGTAAACAAAAGGATGTTTTTATATGCAGGGTCATTACTGCTTCATTCATAAACAACCCATGTGTGTGGGATCATGAGCCATAGAGGGAGGAAATGAGGGGTCCAATGGTCACATACAGTAGCAATAAATATTATTTTTTAAACTGAGTGCACCCTGATCCTGGCTCTTGTCCAAACACATAATGTCTTGTTGGTGGCCACAGGGAATTGACTCAAGGGACTTAATATCATGATGAGAAATTCACAAAAGGATCCTCCCAAGACTGCTGAACCTTACTAGTCTGATGTCCAGTAATGTGTTACATAACCAGAAGTATAGCCTAACGGTTGGACATAGATGGACATTATGTAACCTTTAGCCTTACTGATGGATCAAATGATACATTAGCTTTCACATATACTGTATATATATATTAAAGAAGACTATGCATGCCTGTGAGCAAAAGACAGAGCTCAGATCATTATGAAAACAGCCTGGACTGAGTGAAATCACTTGATGACATAATAGTCTATCTGAAGCTGCTTCAATAGCGCCACTGTGTGGTTAATAGCAGACCTTACCCCAGTTTTAGAGTTGCTCAGTGATTTTTCCTTTCATGGAAAATAATAAATGTAAGGGAAAAGCATTCATATTTGCTTGCAGGTATTTTTTCCTTTCCCACTAGGATTATGACATTATTATGACAAGGAATGAATAATATACTCTGTGGACTATTGGCTCAGTGATACACTCAACAACACAGTACACCATCCACACTTTACATTATTATGTGGGATTTGATAAGTGAAAATAACTATATCTCCCAATTTGTAGAACAATATTTGATTCAAGACGTTGTAAGAAATTACTAGATAATATTCTCTCATTTAAGGTAGGTCACATCACAGCCCAGATTAAATACTCAAATGTCCTGTTCCCCCATCTACTTGAATACCAGCCTCTAGCCCTGTGGTGGTTCAAATATATGTGACAGCTTACACATGGACAAACATTACAACAATACACAGACAACACTTGAATTGGCTGATATAATCCTACATCAAATGTGTAAATATATGAAACAATATATGAAATAACAGCAAGGTGGACCAAACAGAGAAGCCTGCTTGGATTACTCACTGAGGATGACAATTTATTGTTCTTGAGAGAAAGCTGGATTGAATCATATAAGTGTCACTGGCAGCAAACATCTGAGGGGTCTGTAAAAAAGAAAAAAAATAATTAGTCAATTAGGAGTTTGTGTAGACGTGTCACAAAATAGAATAAAAGAAAACCTCACATATGTCCTACCTCATTGTTGAATTGGCGATTTCAGCAGCAGCTCAATTCTCTCTGCGATGCCTGCAATCACTATCCAGGGCCATCAACACATCCTGTGCAGCAACCACAGGCATAAAAGCCTCCAGGTGCTGTTGAGTTAAAGTGCTGCAGAGCTCAACCTTGACGAGTAGAGACGCTTCATTCACAAGCTGCAGCACCATCTCCAGCTCAGCTTTCTTTTCACCAGGTCTATCTTTCATAGTCCTGGTTGTGTATTCTTCTTCTTAGTTATGTGTATTCAAGGTATGGTCTTCTTCCAAGCCCTTTTCAGTGGTAGAATGATCTCCAGTTTTCTTATCCCATTCCTGTTCCTCCCTGTTGGCCTACTAGATGTGTCTGCTACACCTAATAATCGTTTGCCGTTCCTCTGTAGACACAACCATATGATTAGCGGTCGGGACCTTATTGACTGACTTTTCTATCATGTATGGCTCAAACGGAATCATCACAAGGCCCTTATCTGGATTTCCATGTACCAAGACCCTCTTCAATGCTTTGTCTTCAACCCAACGTGAGTCTCGGCTATCAAAGTGTTCATATGTTGCTGGCAAATCCAACCAGTAGATACCTACATTCAGCTCAGAATATAGACAGAACATCTAGAAACTTGTAGAAGCTGGGACTTTGGCTGTCTATAGTGCACTGTGTGGTCAAGTAGGCTAAAGAAGAAATAATGCAGCATACATGAATATGTAAATCTATAGTCTTTACTATCAAATCTAGCTAAAACAGTCACTGAACACTGCCAGCTTTGTGAAATTAACAGGTAATAAAACAGCTGTCCTCTTTTCAGCCCAGTACATGCTCCACCACTTACAGTTAGACAATGAAGTTTGCCATAAAAGGCTCTTTGGCCATCGGATAAAATGGCAACATGCTAAAAGTTACAGTCAGTGCATTACTCGATACCCATTTGGCTTAGAATATGAACAGTAAACTCCAGTATCATGTTTCACCCTTTCAGGAAGAAAAGCCCAAATGCATTCATCTCTCGGCCCATATCAGGTTAGTGGAACAGAGGCTAACCTGCAAGTGGGGCTGGACTTTGGCTCTCTTACAACGTCAGTGAGATAAAACAGTGCTTTAAATAATTCAACCGTTGTCGTAAAAACACATAGTGTAGATAAAGAAGGAACAAAACAGTTATTCAGACTGCATACAAAAAATGTCCACTGGATGAAATAACGGTTCTAAAACAACTATCAAACTGTGGTGTCAAGTCCAATACGTCCTCTGTACTTAGCAACAATCCTCCATGGTTGTGTGGCTCAGTTTCATGAAGTATATCTTCATAATAAAGAGCAGCATATCCTGATGCACCGTCATGCAGACATCAGTTACTGCTAAGTATCGTCTGGATTCATAACGGAGCTGCCCAGAGGATCCTGCACTCCAGGAACACGGTGAACAGGCTTCACACCGGCGCTCTGAGCCTCTTCACTGTCAGGTTTCCAGCTATTGACGTCGCTCATTTCCCCTTTCAGACACAGGAAACAAGGAGAAGTATTATTTACAAACTGCATGGACTAATATTCTTTGGTAATCTATACTAGTAAACGTGACTGACAAAGGACCCATAATCTGTGTGTTAGGGATTTGTATGCATACTTTCTTTACAAGTCATTTACACACCAGAAGAACAAAACAAAAATAATTCTATCATTAAAAGGTTCTCTATTCAATATCTAGAGCATTAACATAGCAGCAAACAACTATTTGCTATGTAAAGATATAGTGTAGTAATGTCTACCTGAGCAGAGAATGAAGTCACTCTTCCTCTGTGTGTGTTGTAATCTGAGCTTCTCTGTGCTTTGTTGATGTAGCCTGCCCGACCGCGCATGCCTTTTAATGCATGTGCGTGCATGTGCCCCACTGGTAGCTCACT
>CAKALG010029392.1:0-10206 GCA_916700815.1 Helicolenus hilgendorfi | reverse complement strand
GAACATGGCCACAGCTTGCTAGCTTGAGCCACCTAGCTGCTACGTTAGCACCACGGTAGCTGTTTGGCTAGAAAGACACAACTAACAATAATATCTCTATATTTACATTACACAGACTCAAGAAGGTTATAGAAAGTTATAGTTACATCTCCTTTCTCCACTCTCTCCCGAGTTTCTGGCTGCGACTACTTCACTCATAGCAGCTGTCAATCATGACGTCTCACTCTCCTTTCTTATAGCATCAAATAATTAAAAGTAGGGCTGTCAATCGATTCAGATATTTAATATAAATAATAATAATATATTAATTACATGATTTTCCATAATTAATCGCAATTAATCGCACATTTTTGGTCTTTTTAAAATGTACCTTAAAGGGAGATTCGTCAAGTATTTAATACTCTTATCAACATGGGAGTGGGCAAATATGCTGCTTTATGCAAATGTATATATGTATTTATAACTGGAAATCAATTAACACAAAACAATGACAAATATTGTCCAGAAACCTTCACTGGTACTACATTTAGCATAAAAAATATGCTCAAATCATAACATTATTATTGTGTTAACTTTGACAGCTCTAATTAAAACCAAGCTTGTCAGAAAAATGAACACTTCAGCGTGACTACCTAAAATGACAGAAACCGTCTTTCGGAAAACTTTATTTTACGTGTACTTTTGACTTTTTAGTTTGGCTCATGTCCCATCCGCTAACATGGAGGGGGCGGGATTTATGACCTATACTGCAGTCAGCCACCAAGGGGTGATTGAGATGTTCTGGCTTCACTTTTGAGGAGCTGTCATGTCGTCCATCTTTATATACAGGCTATTGTACGCGTCGGCACACCTTCAGTGGCCGTCCATCCTTATGTCGTGGCTCAATCCACACCCCTCTTCATCTGCGATCCCCGTGCTCTTCCTCGCTTCACGCTCCATTCGCTTCCCTTCCCTTCCTCCATATTCATCTGCGAAGAAGAGCACGCTTTAGGCCCGCAGTGCTGATTGGGAGGATTAGTGGTGTGTGAGGGACTTTGTCACCAGCTTTCTTGGAAATCCAATTACAGAATATCATAAGCCTTACATGTTTCATCCTCGGCTGAATCCTCCTTAAAAAATGCACACAGACGCACTCAAAGGGTCAGCGTTGAGCAGCTGTCCTCGCTCTGTGCTGTGGTGTCCTGAAGGTGAGAGGAGTGATCATCTTTGAGAGGATAAGACAAGTCCTGTAGCACTCCTCTCTCGCCTCTGCATTGCAGCAAATGGTGGACTGCAAGAGCCTGTCGGAAGAATGGGTTGTTATTTGTTCTACGTGATGGGGATGTCGGAGCACGGCTCTCGAGGTGAAGAGAGGGGCCAAAAGGTTTAGGTCTGTTATCTGCTCGCATAGATAGCCCTTAATTGTATGTGTCAAGGAAACGACATGTAGCGGACAAGGGCAGAGTGAGATTTCTGCATGTATCCGTTGAGTCCCATCGAACTGAGATATTCAGCAAACGTACTGAACATTTGAACAGAGTTGAACGAACCTACGCGGTGGCGTCTGTTTGACCCGCCGAGTGCTTTAAGCCCCGCGTGTTGCTCTGTGTTCAAACGAAAGCATGATGGTAAGACCTTGGAGGTGAAAATATCTGTCAACCGGGAGATGGAGTTGAGAGTCATTGACTCCCTTGGGGATTGCTCACCAGCCACTCTCACGACGGGTACAGGACTATATCATCAAGATGGCAGGTGGAGAGGGGAAAGGACCTACAGAGTGCAAGACAAGAGGAAAGAGAATAGCGGATGAACTCTAGTGATGGGGAAGTATGTGCTTGTGGGCCACTCCTGACCTCAGTGACCATCATTTTCTTATCTTCAGGGCACTATATGCATAGTAATTTGCAGCAGTCAAACCTTCAATGTGTCGGACATTATTAATGACGAAGCAAAGGTTTTTAATGCAGACCAGGGATGTGAATTTTTAAAATGCATAATGAAGGAAAAGGTCTGCCTTTTAAAAAAAAAAAAAAAAAATCTATTGGCCAGATTAGTTATATCAAGTAAAACCATAGACTGTATATAAGAAGTGAACGTAGTCATCGTGACGTCAGTTTGTCGATTGCTGTTTTGAAGCCTTGAGTTTGGAATTTTGGCTGTCGCCATCTTGGTTCTTAGCAACCAGAAGTGAATCAAGAGGGTGGAGCTAAGTACAACTGAACGCTGAATAAGACATTTTTAGGGGACCGAAATGTTACAATTTAACTTTCATGAACTGAAAACACACTGTGAAAGGGTTTAAATTCAACGACAAAAAAACGGACAGCTCCCAGACCGGACAACGCCGTGGTAGCGACCTGTCATTCACAAGATAGCCACGCCCTAAAGCATCCCCTGCTTTATGGTCTATTTGACTCTAAATGGGACCATAATTTACTAAATGAACATCATGTTGTATTGAAGCATTTTTTCATAGACTTCTATACAATCAGACTTTTTTTTGCAACCAGAGGAGTCGCCCCCTGCTGGCTATTAGAAAGAATGCAAGTTTAAAGCACTTCAGCATTGGCTTCCCTTTTCTTACCGCTTTGGTAAAACTAAGATTCGTGTCACTGAGCAATCCTGATTCAAGACTTAAATTATTTCTGTTTGGAAGTAAAAGTATTATGAAAATATAAATACAATTTTGTTTATCATTACATATTCTCGTATTAAAGGGGAACACCACCTAAATTAAGAATTTCAATATGTTACTTCCATGGCCTAGGAAAGTTCAATCAGTATTTGTGAACATGAGATACTCTCTCTCAAAGCCAGAAACCAGAGAAGTAAGTCTCAAACTTATGATGTCATAGGGTATAAAGTCTGGAGCTGCTCCATGGACGATGATGGATGACTGATTTTGTGGACCAATAGAATTATTGTTTTCTTTTTTTTTTAACCGAATGAGCTTTATTCTATTGTAGAGTTTTCAGTTGTGAAACAGAAAATGTTCCCATATACTCACAACATCCCCCTGGGTGCTCTCACTGTTATCTATAACATCGTCTATGGAGCAGCTCCAGACTTTATACTGTACATTATGACATCACAAGTTATAGTTTTAGCACTCTAGGTTTTGGATTTGGGAGAGAGTTGTTCATGTTAAATAATGTTTTTTGGACTGTCCTAGACCATAGGGATAACATGTATGAATTTTGAAAATGGGCGTAGTTCCCCTTTAAAATGTTAAAAACTATGGTCAATACCTCCATAAATCCCTCATTTTAAGGAGTCATTTCTCTACAGTCTTTCACCGGCCATAGACTCCTGGTTTTATTAGTATTTCTATTTTAGCCATCCTATTAAGTCAGATCTCAAAGTTGTTCATAAACATTCTGTTTAATTGGAATATTGGGTCAATTTAAAAAGCAGACAAGCTAGTTTGCATAAGTAATCCTCCCTCGGCTTACTTTGGCAAATATTTGACAGACGGAATCATATCCCATAATTCAGATGTGATTTCTTTCAATCTTTCTTGCTAACAAAGCAGAGGTCCACTCACATCTCATTAGTGACTGACTGGGGTTGTAGGTTGCATATGAGCCTTCCAGGCGCAGCATGGTATGGAGTAAGTGCTTTTTCCTATAGATGCCTTTTAGGCCCAATTTTTGAAGCTTCAAAGAGAATGTAAATCACGCTAACCAGAGTTAGAATTTTATGCTTTCTCTCAGATTTCCATAATGTCCTTCTCAGTTGGAGTCACCACTCTGCATCAAGCTCAGAGAGAGAAAAAAAATTACCTAAACTGAAATTTTAATGTTGTACTTTCACACAAATTTCCATTAATTCCTTCTCGGAGGACATTTGACTAGTTACCTGGTAACTATACAGCTCTGTGAACATGTTTTCTATTGGAATACATTGTGATAAGTTTTACACAAACCAAAGTAAGTATTCTGACTTGAGTTTAATTAAAACGTAATCACTGTGCCATGCTAATAAATGCTTGACACTGTTGCTATACACTGGATAACATTTCCGTTTGCTTGTTCTGGGAAATGACTCTTTCTCTTCTCTGCTCTTCATGTGTTATACTAAAAATATGAGCTTCAGAGGTGTCGAAAATGACTTACACTTGTTTCGATATTAAAACATTCCACATACTGTTAGAGAAATAAACTTGTGTTATTTCTCACGTTGCATTCGGATCAAAATTGTAACTGTGAGCAAGAAGCTTGACAAAAATCTCACACATGGCGATTGCCATGTTGGAATAAGATCATGTTTCTTCAAATAGTTGACCTGTTCTCCGTGCATCAAGGCAGTGGAGACATTTACATTTAGTCATTACATTTTGTGACATTTACTAATGTATCTAGCAGAGAAGGGAATTTCACTTGTATACACTAGACAGATACAATCAAACATACACATCCATTTTCTGTTAGCATGCTCCATTGTGGCTTTACATGGCTACAGCATATTCTATGACTCTTTATATGAGTTTATTCAGTTACAGAAAAATAAATAATCAAAGTTTATAGAGAATGTGATAGGTGGAAAATTGACTAGAGGTAGTCGTCAGTATGTGGAGATGCTTATCTCTTGGTGGGTGAGCTCCAGGCTAACCAGCCCAAGTGACAGAGCATCCCCAGGCCAGGCTCCTTACCCCCTATCATCCATCATACACAGACACACACACAAGTACACGCGTGAAGATACATACACAGTCTGAACTCACCAGTGGATTGCTTGTACTCGTACAGCAGATGAGGTCGTTAGCAGAGGTGATTCCCAAACTGGCAGGGTGAGCAGAGGGCAGGAGAGAAATTGGACATTTTGTTTACATCCTTGTTTACTTGCTAGTTCTTCTTCCCTGCATTGCTGTGTTTCGCGGCCCACTACTGCCACCAGTTATGAGTGCGAAACCACTGGCAGGACCGTGTACTTGCGTGCGCATGTGCATCCACAGAAACACTGCTCCATAGCGCTACTAGTGGTCAATCATAAACTTTTTTGCAGATTTGAAAATTTGATTGTGTGTCATAGCCTACGACAGTTAGGGCTAGGTGTTAAGTCTGAAATTACAATAATAAAGGGCCTCCTGTGGCTTAGTGGTTAAGAAGCAGACCATGAAGTGCACCTTCCTCGGTTCGAGTCCAGCTAGTAGGGGTCGGGGAAAAAAAATGATACAGTATATTCTTGCGATTTTTTGCGTGGCAATATTGTATCGATACACAGACGTCAAGTATCAATCTTTTATTATGTAAACTAATAACCTCTTAAAGCTGAAGTTGGCGAGATTGGAGCAAATATGATTAAAAAAAGTTATTTTTATAAAACGGTCAGTATATTGTGACAGTAGTACATGAAACGAGCTGATCAAATATGAATCAGTATTCTCTTACGTTAATGCCTATTTCTCGCCTCAAATGTTTTCATAATCATATGTAGTGCACGGTTTAGCTGTAAACTGAGAAAGTTTGTGACGCCGCCGCCATTGTGAAATCTGGTGAAGGAACACTAAGTTCCGGTCACATGACCAGAGCACAGCCAATGGGAACACTCTCTCAATGAAATTACCTGTGATTGTTTTTTTTAAAGTCTGAAAATAGAGCCATGATGGGGTGTAGAAGTCTAGTTATCTCTCAGAACACTTGAATAACAATATACTGAAAGGTCATTATGGAATTTTTGCCCAATGATGCCAAAAATATACTGCCTACTGCCACTTTAACATTAATAATAAAATATACAGTAGCCGTGCTCTAATGTCAACCACTGGATACATGTATTTTATGAAGTAAACGTGTGTTTTAGATTGCTCTCTCTTCACAGTGTTTGTGTATCGGTGTCATTTAGCCCAGCAGGTAATTTAAAGTGTAAATAGATGCTGGCTGTTGACGGAACAGGACTAGTAGCAGCTTCCTTTTAACGTCTCACGGCACCACTGCAGTTGTGTCGTTCTTGAATCTAGGTCTGCCATTTGAGTTAACAGTTTGAAGCACTTCACATCTCTATATGACAAGCGCCGATGCAATCCCCCAGGGCTCTTACGAGCTATCTCCCAGTGACAGCATCCCCTCTTCAGAGCAGGACATGCTGGTCCTGATGTAGGCCGGTGAAAACTGAGGGGGGGAGGGAAGGAGCGTGGGAGGGAGGGGGTGACCAGAAAGGAGCTACGAGGACCAGGGGGGGAGAAGGAGACCAAGACACAGGCAGGAAATGGAGGCCATGTGGCTGAGAGGAGAAACAACGGAGCCAAAGAGAGAAAGAGAGAATGTGGGTTTTTGAAAAAGACGAGGAAAACAGCTAAAGAGATACAATCATCGTTGACATTTACTTGTTCCCAGCTCTCCCCTTCCCAAGGCAGTGCAAAGCTCTGGCTCATGGGCTGCGAAAGAGCACCAGATTCCAAATACTGTGAGCGCATGAAAAGGTTTTTTTTTTTTTTTTTTTTTTTTTTTTATGAATTAGCTCAGCGTGCCTGCAGGATACCACATATCCCTCTGAACTAGCATTCCAGGCCAGCCATCTCAAGTGATGCATCAGAAATGTAACATCCCCGTAGCTCTGCCGAGTGTCCTTATTATAGAAGGGAATGAGGGCGGCACACTGTGTGTGTTTGACCAGTGAACTGGAGATGGGATGCATGGTTCCCTGCAGCAGGGAGGGGGAGGAGGAGGAGGAGGCACGGTTAACTGCAGAGGAAGAAAAAAAAGGGGGGAAATGGGATCGTAGGAGAAGGAAAATAGAAGGAGCAGATGAGAGAGAATAATCTTTGTGTTGTTTACCACTCAGTCCTCCAGCAAGCTCCTCTAATGGCTACATGGTTGTCTGTGGACCTGTGAGTAAATTGGCGTTATTGAAATTCAAGGTGACACTCGCAGAATCATTGGATTATATTAACTGATGTGTTATTTCTTCAGGTTCGGCCGTCTTGTTTCCACCTACATTTATTCCGTTTTTATTTAATTACCGAGAGGGATGAGGCCGAGGCAGCAGCTCTCTCTCTCTCTCTCTCTCTCCTGACTGCACTTTTCTTTTACTTTTCTTTTTTTTCAACCAAAGTCCAATACCAATCTCTGCTCCGCTGATGGAGCGGGGCGATATTATGGGGGAAACAATGTGAGAGGAGAAGGAGAGAGGCACTCAGGTGGAGAGAGATACTGCCACGCTTGAAGAGGATGTATGCTTTGGGGGATGACCAGATGGCTGAGGCAACAAAAGGAGAGGTCAAATAGAGTGGTGAGGAGAGAGGAGAGAGAAGAGTGAGGTGGTGAAGGATGAGGAGGAGGAGGATCAGTACTGCATGGAGGGACATCTCTAGGAGGAATACATCCATATAGAGCGTATAGCTCTTTTTGGCTGCGAGGGGGTAATCCAGAAGTTTCCATACAGTCTGTCAAAAACAGTTTGAGTTCTGAGTTTGGGTCCTAAGAATTGCAAATAATAGGAAACTATGTTCAGAAATGAAGATACAACCAGTCATTTGTGTTCTTTTATTTAACTTATTAAGTTTAAATCTTGAATTGAATTTCCTTTTCACTGCAAAGGAAACATTCAATTCCTCTTGGTCAATATGTTTCTACTGATTGCTTTTTTTGTTCCTACTAATAAACGTCCCCTCCTTTATATAGTCTACTCATTTGTACTGCTGTCTTGTTATTCACCCTTGACTGAAAGAATTAGAGTTTATTAACATTTAAAAGGGTAAGAAATTTACATACGCCGCAAATTAGCGAGGTAGCAAATCGGTGCAGCTTGTAACAAAACAAATGCAGATTAATTAGAAAGTTACACTGTGATGCAAAAAATGTGTGATTTTAAAAGAAGAAAAAAAAAGAAACTAGCTCATTCCTCGCAGGTGATCCCGGCTGTTGGTGATAAGAGCCGACACTTCTTTTGTTTTCTTCCACCGGCAGCGCTGGGGTGAAACAGCAAATTGTTTTTCTCACAGCAGTTTGTGAAAATGATGGTTGTAGCCTGCCAAAAGGGAAGGGGTCATTTTTTTACTGATGCGGGGACGCAATTGCATAATCGATCATGATTAACGGCGCTGCTAGAGCTCCACCTGAGAGCTCAGATTTACCATCACCTCCATGATACAGTGTATAAACACCTTATGACGCCTCAACGTGTGGTGTGGCCTGTTAGCCTCTGACCATGGAAATGTGCCAGTAGTGATTAAAAACAAGAAGTTTCTGCACAGCGCAACGTATGGCTCTCCATTAAAAAAATAAATCACGCTGCTTTCATTGATTGTATGTAGCGTAACATTAACTGTGGTTGGGTCTATTTATAGCATGCATGTGGATGTGAATGCCAGTCCTCTAGGGCCACAAAAGCTCTGGAGAAGGTGGAGGTGCAGTTGTTGTGTCTGAGGGGCAGAGGATGCAGGATGCTGGCAGATCTGGTGCAGTGAGACCGGCAAAACAGAACAAGTCATGTAAACCTCACCGCCATGGGAGAACATACTCAGATCGCTCTAGATGGCACAGCTCATGGGATCCCCGCGACACCCAAATCTTTCCACTGCAATAAGGTGGCGACCCTGAAAAAGGGTGCAGTGTAAAGACACTGTATGTCTAACGGGGTTACAGGGAGCGAGATGAGTGTATGTGTGCGTGTGTGGACATATCTGTTGTTGAAGCTTGCTCAAAGCTCAACCTAATAAGCAAGAGGACAGCCGAGCAGAAAGAAAAGAGGCTGCCAGATCTGGTCCCCCGGGAGAGGTTCTGTGTCAGTACTGGCCCAAATTAAGAGGGAGTGCAGAGAGAGAAAACTGGGCCTCGGCGAGGGCTGCGGCTCCTACTGGCTCCCCATTCAGCGTGGGAGATTGCACCACTCACCCTGCAGCACTTACCCACAATACTGCTGTCCATCTGTTGATTCACTTATCAGTAAGCAGCGTTGTGTGTGTGTGTGTGTGTGTGTGTGTGTGTGTGTGTGTGTGTGTGTGTGTGTGTGTGTGTGTGTGTGTGTGTGTGTGTGTGTGTGTGTGTGTTTGTATGTTTGTATGTCTGCATCCGTGTGTGTGAGCTTGCCTGTGTGTGT
This sequence comes from Helicolenus hilgendorfi, assembly GCA_916700815.1. Lineage (NCBI taxonomy): Eukaryota > Metazoa > Chordata > Actinopteri > Perciformes > Sebastidae > Helicolenus > Helicolenus hilgendorfi. The sequence continues at coordinate 1,188 of CAKALG010029392.1, read as the reverse complement.
GTGTGTGTTGCTGAGAATGGATGCTTATACCTTGGGAGAGAGGTGTCTGTACCAGGACAGATAGGGAGGGAATAGAATTAAAAAGGATGAGGCAAATCCCACCAGCGACTAGATCCCTCATTCACACGGCAATTGTGCTTAAGAACCGAATATGTGAGCGCTGTCATGTTGCCCTCTTGAGTGTCTGAAAGGTTTCACACGTTCTGTAGCACCGTTCTTCACAAAGACGGCAGAAAAAGATTGTTGTTGTGTGTGTGTGTGTGTGTGTGTGTGTGATTTTTATCTTGATTAGGATGAAGGCACAAAATGGAAACTGTCACGTCGGTGATGAATTGTTTCCAGTTCAGCATCGGCAACCTCGGAGAATGCTAAAACTCCTTGTTTAGTATTTAAACAAGAGCCTCTATAAGCTATCCCACCATACCAATTGAATGAATCCCCGTCAGCCAATCGTAAACAAATATTTAACATAGCCATTATTGGATAGTGCCTTCCCTCCTGTCATCCAACCATTGTACTGGAATATTCAAAGTGTTTACGGATGTTAAGAATACTTGATTACCCAGCGGGAGCACTTGAGAGTCAATCAGAATAAGTGAGCAGCCATTCATGATAGGGCGGGAAAGCAAAACACACCTGTAGCTCTGAATGTTAGTTTACGCATTAATGGCTTCTGACTGAATGGAAGTCTCTCCTGCCTGACAATTTCACGCCATCCCACTAGAGCGCCTGATGATGAATACACAAACAAATGGAAACGGGGTTTTTTTGCCTCTCAAGAAATGTCATCAGATGTACGCGCTGATGCTTGTATTACTCAGATGTTCATTCCCCCCGAAGTGGTTGTTATAGATTTGTTCAAGTGAAAAGCATTCAAATGATGGTGTAACTGTTTATTTTCTTTTACCTTTGGTCGCCTCAGATAGTAATTTCACTGAGCATGAGTCTAGTTTATATGCAGCTTGTCAGAAAGGGTTGTTTTTTCCCTCAAAAGTGGGGTCAATCTTGTATTGAAATACCTTGTATCTATGCAAAGACACCAAGTAGCTGTTACTGACATGGTGGCGTCAACAAACACAAACGTCGTGGGTCATTGGAAGTGAAACTGCGTTCCACTCGAGGCAGAAAGAGTTGTCTTTTTCAGCTCCTTCGTAGGAGGCAACAGCAGCAGCGGTGACAGGCAGCAGT